>CAUYRT010086665.1:0-81085 GCA_963574885.1 Lepilemur ruficaudatus | reverse complement strand
TTAATTTCTTTCTATTTTATAGTAGAGACGGGGTCTCGCTCTTGCTCAGGCTGGTCTTGAACTCCTGACCTTGAGCTATCCACCCGCCTCAGCCTCCCAGAGTGCTAGGATTACAGGCGTGAGCCACCGCGCCCGGCCTTATTGTTTTTTGAATACACCAAGCATATCTGCAGTTCAGACCTCAGGATCTTGCTGTTCCCTTGCCTGGTGAGCATTTTCTGTCGATATCCACATTATTTGCTTCCTGCCTTCTTAGGCCTTTGCTCAAATGTCTGTCTGCTCCAAAAAGTCTTCCTCAGATTGCCTCTCCTCCTTGTCACTCTCCATCCTCTTTACTTTGCTTCATTTTTCTTCCTAGTATTTACCACTCCCTGGCATTATTTTATATATCTATTTGTTTATGACTTGTTCCCTGTTCCATATTGAAATGCCAGCATCAAATATATACTAAAACAAAAAAACAAGACAAAACACAACCAGCGAATTTAATGAATGAATGAAGGAAAGGTGTGATCTAACCAGCACATACATTGCAACTTGTATGACGATTTCTTATGATCATATCACATTTTAGATTAGGGTAAAATTGTGTTAATGTTTTTTAGAAGTTCCGTTGTACTCCTTCACTTTCTGGAAAATTTTAATATCATCTTAAAACTTGAAGATTTTATAGCAAATTTGTGTTTCCAGATCATTTAGTGTTAAATTTGCCCTTTAAAAAAAATCAAATTGCTGGAACTAACTTCTACTATTTATTCTCTGTTTAGGAAATGACCAGTTTATTCTTGTCTTAATTCAGTTTCCTCTTCCTAATATTAGGCCTTCTGAATTCATGATAGCTCGAGGTGCTACTATGGTGAACAATAATGTGATCAAGGTCGTGCATTCAATCTGAGAAGCTATAGTTTCTTGGTAATAACAACTACAACATTTCCCCTTACCTGTACTCAAGAGTTGCCTTTTATTTATTTAATAGACATTAACACAGCACTTTCTATGTGCCAGGAACTTTTCTAGGTTCTCTGTAAATATTAACTGACTTAATACAATAATGCTATTAGGTAGGTACTATCATTTAATCCCATTTCACACATGGGGAAACCGAGGCACAGAGCTACTGGAGTAATTAGGTCAAGGTCACAGAGCTGTAAGGGGCAGAATTTGGTCTCCAACCTGGGGAGTCTGGTTCCAGAGTCCATGCTTTTAGCGGTCTGCTGTAGCATATTTTCAAGTGTTTAAACGCTTATTTTATTGATCTTTTAAAGATTTAGGACTGATTTACATTCCTGAGGCTGTTCCTACCTTTGAGTTTGAATGAGATGTTCTGATTTAAATGTTGGTTTGTACTCCAACTCTCTGCTGCATTTTTTAAAATTGCAAAATATTAAGGGGGTACAAATGTTTTTGTTACATGTATACCTTGTATAATGCTGCATTTTGTTGTAAAACTTTTAGTGGGATTATTGAAAAGATGATGCATAGATGACGGCAAGAGAATTGAATGAGGTGCTGATAGCTAGGAGATAAGTTTAACAGAGGCATTTTTAAATTATTTTTGCACTTCACTCTTAATAGCTAACACAGAGACTGAATGGATTGATAAATATACTGCTAATCTTCAGAAACCAAACTGTATCAAAGATTTCAGCAAATAATCTAGTTGACTTGCTTGAATTTTATTTCCACTTCATTTCCTTGGTGCACCAGCAGGTGGAGATACAAGTCATTGGCAGAAAATCCAGAGAAAGGGAAAAAGAAGCAAACGGCTAAAATACTAGTCCTTGAAAAACTGACTATTTTTGCATTTTTGAGTATGTTGCTACACACAATTGCGATTTTTCTTTTCTTTTGAATTTGTAACTATTTTGTTTTATTTCCAAGCTGTTTCAGATTATTCAGTCGAAAAAACATTTAAAGATCCTGAAAAATTCAACCAGGAATGTCAAACCAGCAAGAATCCTTCATCACATCGTGAAAAGAGCTGCAGGATTGAACTCTCTTCAAGTATCCTTTACTCTCACGGTCCCCAGCTGAGAAATACAAATTTCCAGCCAGAACACTCAGAACTCAAATGATGTTATTTTCAAGTCTGTGCCTCCCAAAGAGAAGGGCCGCCAAGCGTATATGACAGAGTTCGGAACTGCACACCGCCTCCCCCCTTCTCGGACAGAATGACGAATTAAATCATCCTTCGGTGGATGGATCACCTTCACATACTTCAGAAATAGCCACTTTATTTGGTAATGTTGCAGTCACATAGACAGTTATGTTTTGGGAATGCACACATGCATTTATGTTTTTATCAAGTGTTTTCAAGCCTAATTACGTGCACGAGCTTCCTAGTTTTGATATACATTGACTTAAATTATGTCAACAGTCAATGACAGAGTGCCTTATGACTTTGCATAATCCAAGATATTTTCCTAGAGAGTCTTAAAAGTGGTCTTTATTGCCATGACTATAATAAATGAACATATATTTTATATTCTAGTACCATTTATGAATATAAATAAAATATTCGATCCAGCTATTTATCTCCATTTTGAATGTGTGTGTAACTCTACTGGGAATATAATTCAACTTCAGAATAACTTTAGGCTAGGTTAGGAATCTGCATTGCAACCTTAAACGTGAGGCCCACTGAGGACGAAGAGGAAGTTGTTCCAGGCAGCTGGGGTACCCAAATCACCTCTCTAGCCTGGCATCTGTACCCAAATCACCTCCCTAGCCTGGCATCTGAGAAGGTTGCTGAGTGTTTCATGGGAATAACTGGCAAATTTTGGCAATGAGTGAAAATCAAATGCAGTGGCTAGTGATGTTGCATTTCTGGGCTCTCAGCCCATTCACAGCAGCAGCTTAATCAGAGACTGGGGCTGCAGGGAGATGGGGTGGCAAGAGCTAGAGAGAGGGTCGTATAGCCTCAGCAGGCTGGGTTAGAGTTCCTAGCAGGACTCCTCTCCTAGTTGTGAACAGGAGGCCAGGAGGAAACTGAAGCAAAAGAGCAGGGGCGAAAGGAGAGATTGGGCCCAAATTGCAGTGACTTGCAGGCTATGTGAGCAGCTGAGCCTCATCTGGGTCTCACAGATCCAGAGACAGCAAGGCTGGGTGAGGAGATGGAAGCATCTGATAGTGTCTTGTTTTCTGCAAGATTGGCTCAGACTGTGGGAAGAATTGAGTCTGCAAGATCAGGACGTGAGTGTCTCCAGCTGGAAGAGCCTGAGGTCATCAAGATCTGACAGGCAAGAACTGTGCTGTCCAGTGCAATAACCAGTAGCCACATGTGGCTGTTTAAGTTTAGATGAATTACAATTCAATACAATGAAAACTTCAGTTCCTTGGTCACAGTGCCCACATTTTGACTGTTCAATAGCCATGCATTCCTGGTAGCTCCAGAATTGAACAGAGCAGCTATAAGACATTTCCAGCATCACAGGAAGTTCTGTTGGACAGCACTGATCTAGAACAAAGGACAGGCCTGAGGACCACCTTCATGGGCTGGGGCTTGGGGGTAGCCAGTGGCCTACCATCCTGGGCACATACCTGGGGGACTGTGTGCTCTTGTCTGTTTTCTACACTTCCCTGGTTCATGAGTTAGACTTTTATTGGTTCATGTATTTCAAAATGGATTGAACACATGATATTATTTATTATAAAATCTTTGAAAAATTTCTAAAGACAAGAATTTCCAATAGTGTCAAGTTTTCTGTAGGCTGGAGAATTTCTAAAGACTCCTCTGCTATGCTACTTAGCACCTTAAATTTATAATCCTCACATTCGGTTCTACAGCTTTCGAGATTTTGTAGCAATAGACATGATAAAACCTACATACTCTTACTCCTAAACTCTTCCAAAAAATAATTTAGCAGTTCTCAAAACCAGTAATTTATTCCTTATAGCCATGTTTGGACAAGAAACTAGTAGGTACTTTTAACTCCTCTGGCCAATGGCCTCCTATAGAAAATTACTGCTGCAGAAAATTGGTTTCTGGGTCCTATGGTGTCTTCAGAGAGTCAATGTGTCATCGCAAAGTGTCAGCTTTCAGGATCAGGTGGTCTAGGCCCCAGAGAGACAGCAGCACGTGTGAATGTATCTTGCTTTACCTGAGATATATCTTAAAAGTAAAATGGACACTTACCTTTTGAGTTACATCTAATAATATTTGAAATTTATTAGAGTAATTTATTATGTAAATGAATTCTGTGGGAAACATTTTTTAGAAGCCAAGGATCTAAAGCTTTCTCTCAACTTTATAAACATAGAATTAGATATATTTGCTTTTCTTAAAACCAGGTTTACATGTAAGGTTTACCTTAATTATGATTCCTGAATCTTGTCTATGACAGCATTTTCAGTGATATTAACAATAATAATAGGCAATATTTACCAAACATTCGCTATATGCAAGGTTCTGTGCTAAATGCTTTACATGAATTTTTATATTTGTACCTCATAACCATCCTAAGAGGTAGTTATATTATTATCCCCATTTTATAGATGAGGAGAAAGAGGTTTTTTTAGAGAGGGTCATTTGTCTTAGGTCACATAGTGAATGAATTTAGAATTTTAAAAAGTATGATATAACATTAAAGTACATGAATTTTAGGTTTACAGTCAGATGAAATTTTGTATGTATCCACTCATGTCACTACCATCCAGATCAAAGTTTAAGATATTTCCAGCTTCCTAAAAGGCTGCCCCATGTACCTTCTCAGAAAATACCTCTTGCAAAAGTAGCTGCTATTCAGAACATAAGTTGGTTTCATCATTATGGAAAATAGTATGGAGGTTCCTTAAAAATTTAAAAATAAAATTACCATATGATCCAGCAACCTCACTTCTGGGTATGAATCCAAAGGAAATGAAAGTAAGTATGTTAAAGTGATATCTGCACCCCCATGTTCATCACGGCACTATTCATAATAGCCAAGGTATGGAATCAGCCTAAGTGTCTGTTGATGGATGAATGGATTAAGAAATTATGGCATGTATATTTACATATATAGTGGAATATTATTTAGCCTTAAAAATGAAGGAAATCTTAACCATTTTTGGCAACATGGATGAAACTGGGAGACGTTATGCTAAGTGAAATAAGGCAGACACATAAAAATACTGTGTGATCTCACTTAGATGAAAAATCAAATTAATGGAAACAGAGTAGAATGGTTGTTATTGGTGGGCATAGAGGGGCATAGAGAGAATTCGGAGATGTTGGTCAAAGGGTACAAAATTTCACTGACGTAGGATGAATGAGTTCTAGAGATCTAACAGACAGTGTGCAAACTACAGTTAATTATACTATGCTGTATACTTGAAATTTGCTAAGAGTACCTCTTAAGTGTTCCCACTATGCACAAAGAGATAATTAGGTGACATTTAACTTGAACATAGTAATCAATTCACTATGTATATGTATATTAAACCATCAAGCTGTACAGCTTAAATATATACAATTTCAATTAAGAAATTTTAAAAAGGTAGCTGCTATTCAGACCTCATTCACCATCTATTACTTTTTCCTGTACTTGAATTTTATATAAATGGAATCATATAGTTTAGATGCTAGTGCTTGGCTCAAAATTGTGTCTGTGAGCTTTGTCCATGCTGTGTATAGAGGGAGCTTATGCTTTCTCACTGCTGTGTAGTACTTCATTATATGAATTTGCCGTAATTTGTTTATCCATCCATAGTGGATGAATATTAGGACAATTTTCAGTTTTCGACTTTGATGAATAATGAATAATTTACACATTTTTTGGTGGCCATAAACACTCCTTATTGGCTATATACTCAGGATTAGAATTGATTGGTCTAAGAGCAACATATCTAGGATTTGAACCTTGAATTTTCTGCCTCTGCTATTATCCATTGTGCAGCACTTACTACCTACTACATCAATAATAGCTAATAAGGGCTGAGAGCTCTCTATGAATTCTCTAAGATCTCTTTTTCTAAACAGGCTCTTGATTTGATTGAGAACTTTCTATAAGCTTAACTAATAACAGTGGGGAAGTTTTATATTCGTTCAACAAATAAGAGAGTCTTTTACATTATCATTAAGTAACTGATGTATTACAAGGTATGTGAAACACTTTGTCAGTGGAAAAGAACCCAAATGCTGTAAAATAATTTGGAGAGGTTTATTCTGAGCCAAACATGTGTGACCGAGGCCCAGAGAGCTGCCCCCAAGAATCCTTGAGCAAGTGGTCTTACTGTGGTTGAGTTTTATACAGTTTAGTTTTATACATTTTGGGGAGACAGGAATTACATGTAAAGTCATAAATCAATACATGGAAGGTGTACATTGGTCTGACCTGAAAAGGCAGGACATCTCCAAGTGGGGGCTTACAGGTTATAGATGGATTTGATGTTCTTTGATTTGTAATTGGTTAAAGAAATGAAGCTTTGTCTAAAGGCTTGGAGTGTTTTAAGTTAAGATAAGGAAGTTTGTTAATCAGAGACAAGCCACTGGATATATACTGGACATATACTGAGACTCAAGAGATCTGTTAAGTAAATTGATGACCTGCAGGTGTGCTTTAACCTTTGTTTTACATGGCCTTAGGCTTGTTAATAATTTTGTATTTTTTAGTCACAAAAAATAACTCCAAAGAGAACAGGGCATAACTAGGATGTTTGACCTCCCTTCTCCTCATGGCCAGCAGCTCATTTTTTTTTTTGGTGGTGGTGGAGGGTTCCCTTGGCCAAGAGGGGATCTATTCAGTTGGCTAGGGGTGGGAGGTACTTAACATTTTATGTTAGTTCACAGCTTAGTAGCTTCTCGTTGAAAAGACTGTAATAATTCCCATTTTTGACAGACTTGTTTTGCCTATTGAAATGTATACAGTAAGAGTAGACTTAGCAATTGATTATTCATTTACTTGTATACTGTAATTAGCTAAGGGAGAAACAAATCAATTTAAAACCAATTTCCATAGTCTACACATGCATAGGAATTCATTCTAGACTTGAATTTGCTGAATAAAAAGGGAAGCGAGCTAATCTCAATTTGTATTTCATCGAGTAAATGTCAGCTATTGATTTCTGTAGTTTACTACTGGTGAGGCAGTATGTCTGTCATTATTTAAAGGTAGTACAGCACAATCACTATGCAGCTTAACTAGGTGTGGTCTAGTCCTTTCACTTGCTTGAGGAAGATGAAATATTTATCTGCAGTGGAAGTAAAGCCTCAGCTAGCTGACTGCTCTATCACCCTCTTTCAGACTCGTACTCATCTTAATTTAATGCCTATTGATTCTTATTGTTAGATGTTGTACAGAGTAGTCCTTTTGTAATGTGGTGTTGGAAGATGGGGCTGAAACTGACTTTACAGGTTAACTGAATTCTCTCAAGCTTTCTGGAACTCTTGACAATGCAGTATTATGTTTTAGGGGAATGGCTTGACTTGTGTGTTACAGACCAGGTTTCCACAGTGTGCCTGGTTTTCTTAGCCAGCAATCCATGTTGCCATTGTTATAAAGGATTTGTGTAATAGTTGACAATAGCAATGCCTTCTGCCCTGGCACAACACAGAATATGTAATGTTGCACTATATTTGAACACTCTATTTATATAAAAATAGCCTGATATAATAGTGAAATAATGTCTTCTTTTTCAAAACAAATATCATAATCTCTTTGTTTTTCATTTCTTCACCTGTAAAATGGGGATAATAGTACCTACATCATTGTAATTTTGTGATGGCTAAATGAAATAGTATATATAAAATTCTTAGAGCAATGCTTTGTACATAGTAATCACTTAATATTTATTATTATTAATATCAGAAACATATTTCATATTCCCTCCCCTTGTTTAAATTAATGTAGTTTCTTATTCCAAATATTCCTAAATTTTCTCTTTATTTCTTTCTGTTTGGTGCAATTTGATATTTTTACATATTTTTAGTTGACTACTATTATTTTTTAAACTAACTTTTCAATTAGGCAAGCAAAAATGGTTCAAATTCCTGTGGACCACAATATTTTTGATATAAGACTTTGATAAAAACAAAAATCTCTTTAGTAGAAACATGTTTTTACAGTTCTTGTAAAATTAGATCAGTTGGTCATTTTGTCTATAGCTATATTTCAAGCCAGCCATGATCTTGACAGACAAATGAGGGTATTTAAATAGAAAGGTCAGAGTCCAGTAATAATAAACATACTGATTCTTTTTTTTGTAACATACAGATTATTTAGTCCAAGAATCATATAATAATCTCAAAAAACTTGGTGTCCCTCCTTTCCCTGCTTTGACACATGTTAATGTGCCCTTTAATCAAGCCTATAGGCCACCTGCTCTGCACCCCAAATACTTCCATCAAAGTGTAGTTGTAACACCCTCCAAGAGGCATGAAGTCATTGAATGGTGAATGATCAGCTTCTAGCTCAGGCCACTGTAGCTGGGGAGATGATTGATAGTGAAGCATTTCTAAATAATGAGAGTCTTCCAGAAAGGATTCAACCTGAAAGGTATTTCCTTCCAACCTGAAGCCAGGAAAACCTATAGAGGCCCAGAAGGCATTCCCAGACATTTCTAGCTATTTTGGTAGACATCGTTATAAAGGAGGTGTGCTCTGGTCCCCACTTGCTTTCTAGATCCATCTTCTGCCACCTTCCTGCTTGTACTTACTGCCCCAGTCTCACCAGTATACCACCTCTAAAATGGAGAAGGGGCAGCCACTTAGACAAAAATTCAAGCTCTGATCTCAGGAGCCATCCCTGGGACCACAATACACCCAAGGGTCTTTAAAGAGATGGGCACCTGAAATGTGTTGATTTCTTGCTCATTTGAGTCCATTTCCCAAGCAACTGTCCTCCTTCTGCCTGTGACTTGGTGTAGGTCTATCTTCAGAGGGCGAATGGGCTGGACAAGTAGAAATATGCATTCTGTTCCTGTACAGATTAGAATTTTCACAGTAAATTAATTAAATTATGATTGTGGTTTTATACATCAGTATCATGAGGTTGGGCAGAGGTGATTCTGCTATTCAGAGAAAGGTCTCTTTCATGCTGCTGAATAGTTAGGGTTCCAAGTCTGCGAATCTGAAGGTTGGACCCTGTATTACGGTCAATTGACAAGAATAATAATGCAAGTCCCTGAGGTCTCTGACGGGACAGCCCACTGGTCCCTCCACAGGAAATATTCCACCTGATCCCTGCCTTGGACAAGCCAGACTGTGGAATGTTCTCTCTTAATTGTCTACATTAGGCATGATGATGGAATAATAACTAATACCATATAGCTCTTCATGTGTATAGTGATACTACAATCCTGTGAAGCAGGTATCATTATTATCTTTCTTCTACATGCAAGAAAATTGAGGGTAAATTATTTATCCAAGTAGTAGAACCAGTGTGTCATGGAGCTTCAGTGACAGGCCATGTCTTCTGGGTTCCATGCATGTTCCACCTTGCCTTACTGCCTTTCCTCCAGCTTGTTAGTTCTGCCTTTTATTAGGTCTACAGGACGAAAAATCAAAGTGCTAAAAAACTCATTTTGGTAGTTTCTTTGCTCAAATCACCAGGAGCAAATGAACAGTCTAAATGCGCAATCAACCACTCGAAGCTGTGATCGGTTCCCTGGTTGAGCATCCCTCATCCATCATGCATGCTCCTCATAGACGTGACAGGTCTTGCACAAAGAGGAGCTTTTTTTCCCCCTCTCTCGGTGGGGCTTCCTTTGAGGCATGCTACTGTTGAGGGCCCTGTTGAGATTTTGATTAAAAAGGACAGATATTGTGCCACTTCCATTAATGTTCTCTTTCTCCTGTAGCAAAATGTAGGCTCTTGCAACTTTCTCAAGGGAATTTAATTTTCCATGTCTGTCGGCAAATTCAATTTTGAGTTTTACATAAAACACTGGAAAACAGTTAGTGGCCTGGTCAGGGGTTATTCTTATAATTCAATGATTCTCTGAGGTGACTTTAACCAGTTTGCAACCTATTCTCCTCTTCTGTAATCCGCAAACCACTAACTTTCTAAAGTAAAAGAAAACTACTTTTTAAAGCATAAAGTGCCTAAGGTATTTAACTTTCTTTTGCCCTCCTCTCTCTGGTTATGGTAATGTCATCTGACTTATTTTTATAATTCTCCCTCCAGGAAAAAAAAAACCCTTCTCTAAGCAACTATGAAAATCTGTTTTGAAAATGCTCAGTGCACAATAACTAATGTTAAGACAGAAGATGATATACCTGAGCAGCTCTATAACACCTCCAGTGATACTGTGCCCTTGTTTATAGAGCTATATCTCAGTGCCACAGCGTTCACCTGGCTCAGCGTATGTATAAATTTTTGTTAATTAATTCTAGGACTTATGTCAGTTTTATAGATTGCCTGAATATTTTCCTTCTTTCCCCATTTCTCTCTCTCTCTTTTTTTGCCTTCTGAATATATTATTTTTTTTTCCTACTCATTGGTGCTTTTCTAGTGTTGAAACTAAGAGAGGGGAGTAAGGAAAGTCAAACATATAAATTTGATTTCTTTTGTGGTTTGGCCAATCCAGCATTTCAGAAAGCTGGTGAAATGAATCAAGCAACCAGTACAACGTTTAGGGCTACAGTGCCTACTACTATTTTTCTAGAGACCTGGAGTAAACTGGGGTAGGGAGTAGATGTAAATACTATCTTTCTGCCACTAATATGAACTTGCTCTCGTAAGACTACTATTTTTCCCTCTGGAATCCCACACACATTTACAGTGCTATGCAATTGATCATCCACATTTCCTCAGAAAGACTAAGATAAAACTTGGAGAATGATTGAGCTAGATATGTCCAAGTTTGTGTTTTAAAAAAGCTTCAAGATTATTGACTATAAGAGTCACATTTATAGGCTTCATTTAACCACAAATATACAGAAAAATGAAAGAATCCAGTTTTATGGCATGAGATTTTACAAAAAGTAGCTTCTTTAGCTGAAACTCATGCTATCTAAAGTAAGCCAAAGAAGGGATCCAATTAAAGAAAAGTTTCATAGATTGAAGGTTAGTAATTTTAGTTACTCCAATTACTTTATGAGCAAAAAGTCACAAAATGCATATTCCATCAACCCTAAAGTTTGCCCACATCTTATTGGACTTGTGAATCCCTTTTACAGAGTTTTTCATCTTAGTAAGTGTCTGCTCTGCCTGGAGGGGAAGGGGACAGCTGAGCTTGGGGACAGATGGGGGCCCAGCTGTCTGTTAGAAGGGATCTTTTCTACAGCCATCTGCTCTTTGCTTTGTGAACTCCTCATCAAATGCCTGAGTCCAAGGCAGCATGGAAAAATGATAGATTCATCACTGTCCTCAATGGCTGAGACGGTTGTCTGCGATGGTTGAGGTGAACTCCCACCCTTAGCTTTTGCATGGGCGTAGGCTGGGGTGGTTTGGGAAATGGAAAATATATACCATGATCTTATTTCATTGATACTTCCATCTCCTTTTTCTCTTTATACTTAAGATCTGATAGAGTTAGAAGGTATTAAAAGTCTGATTTTTATGCAGCCAATCCAAAGTGAAAGCAGATCAACTTTTGCTTTCTTCCTATATAGAGCTACTAGGTACTGAATGTTTGTGTCCCACAAAAATTTATGTGTTGAAATTCTAACTCCCAATATGGTGATCAGGAGATTGGAACTTTGAGAGGCAATTAGGTCATGAGAGTGAAGTCCTCATGAATGGCATTAGTGCCCTTATAAAAGGTGCCCAAGAAAGCTCTCTCACTCTCTCTCCACTATGTGAGGATACAAGAAGCCAGTATAGATAGTCTGCAAACCAGAAGAGGATCCTAACCACAACCTGACCATGCTGGCATCCTGACCTTGGACTTCCAGCCTCCAGAATTGTGAAAAATACATTTCTGTTGCTTATAAGTGACCCAGTTTATGGTATTTTGTTATAGCAAGCCTAAACTAAGATAAAAGCCTTAGTGGTTATCTGGTTTGGCACCAGTAGACTTTCAGAAAATACTTGTTAAATAATGAGATGATTAAGCAGAGGAAAGTGTTAAGTAAATGAAAATTTTATTTAAATAGGTTTAGCACACTTTTATATCTGTATTTTATTTTAAACTCAATATGAGCATGCTGAAGGCATGCTTCTCTCTTTACTAATTCTGGGTGAAAGAGGAGTTAAGCTTTACCATTTCTACAGCAAAGGATGCAGGAAAATCCACATGACATCATATCAGCTGCTCTTTGAGCATCAGCGTATTTTAAGTCCCATTGTTTGTGTTGCAAAAACTTAGGTATATTTTCATCTCCTTGCAGAAAACCTTGTTCTGAAAACCTGTAGAGTTTGTGTTAGGAATTGATGAGATGTGCTTGAAATTAGATGGGATGAACTTGGCTTGAAATCCTGAAGACCTTCCACAAGGAGAGGTGACTTTGGGCTGTGAATGTCAGTGCCAGGCACAGAACTGGGACTTTCTGTCCTTCATATCTCTAATCCTTGCAGACTTTTGTAAAGTAGACATTATTACCCTTTTTTAAGATGAGAAAACTGACTAAGGGAAGTTAAGTGACTTATGTAAGGATACAAGCTATAAAATTGTCAATCTGTGATTTTAATCCATATATGTTTGTTTGATTTGAAAGCCCAAACTTTTTTTTTTTTTTTTTTTTTTTACTATATCTCCATGTCTTTTTGGTAAACCCAATAGTTATACTCTTTGGATCTGGTCGTGTTTCAAATATATATCAATAAACACAGTAGCAAATGTATCATGCACCATTAAACAAAGTGTTTCACACATGTCACTAAACACAGTTCAATGTAGGTTGACAGCCACCAAGTGCAGTTTTTTACACATATATTACTAAACACAATACACCCCCAGTGAGTAAGGTTCTTATCTTGAATCACAGCCAGTTGTGTTTTTAATGGTTAAGTGTCAAAAAACAACAATCAAACAAATCAAAAACCTTATATATCAATAATATCCTTGGCAGGCTACATGTGATACATTTTAATGTTTACACATCTCCTTTCAGAGGATTATCTGATGGATATTGCAGCCTGTGTGTTCTTCTAGATACTCTAAAAAGTATCTGTAGATCAAGCCAAGCCATTATTGATCTATATACCTGAAATTAATTACTCTGCCCTCCCAAAGCCTTGCTTTTACTGAACTAGGCTTTGGGTTTGTGCCAGAGGACCAATGTGTCTGGAACAGTATAAGAGGAAGAATTATGAAACCCACAATCTTATTTATTATAAGGATGTTTTTGTCTGTTTCTCCTGTTCTTTAAGTTTTTGCTTTATATATTTTCAGGCTATGCTATGTAAATGCAAATTTAGAATTGTTTTATTTTTCTGGTAGATTGACCCTTTTATTATTATAAAATCCCTATATATCTCTAGTAATGCTTCTTTCTTTAAAAAGTTAAAAACATTTAAATGTAAAAAACACATGAACTAAAATTTACTATCTTAACCACTTTTAAGTGTCTGGCTTGGTAGTTTTAAGTATTAATGTATTCATACTGTTGTGCTCTAGTAATGCTTGTTTCTTTAAATCTACTTTGTACGATATGAGCCTAGCACATTAGCTTTCTTTTGTTTATTGTTTTCATGGCATATCTATTTTTCTTTTTTTACTCTCAATATTTGTGTGTCTATATAGTAGAGGTATGTTTCTTATAAGCAGCCATAGATTTTTTTTTTAAAAATCTATTCTGAAAATTTCAGTTTGATAATATTTAGTTCATTTGTATTTATGTAATTATGATTTTATATATTTACATTTGCTATTTTACTATTTGTTTTCTTTATTCTTTGTTCTTTCATATCTTCCTTTGAACAATCAAGTTTTTTGTGTATACTATTCCATTTTCCTCCTTTATTTGCCTTTGGTTATAGATTATTTTATTATTCTTTTAGTGGTTAGCCTAGAGATTACAGCATGCATTCTAGGCTTAAGAGCATCTACTATGAATTAGAACTTTTTGTTACTTCCTGGAAAATGTAAGAATGAAAACAGTTGGCATTGACCCCTTTCTTATCCTTTGTGCTATTGTAATGTATTTTAAATCCGTGTATACATTATACTTCATAATATTCTTATTGCTTTATACAGTCAATATTTATTTAGTTTGACTCACCTATTTATCTTCCGTTGCTTTTAATACTTTTCTCCTTTCCATGCTACCAACTGGGATCATTTTCTTCTATTTAAAGAACTCATATTAATAATTCTTTTACTCTGGACCTGCTGGCTATGACTTTCTGGTATTTAATTTGCCTGAAAACATCTTTCTTTCTTTTGCATTTAAAAACAAAACTTTATCAAACTAGACTATATATACAGAAAAGTGCACACATAATAAGTTTATAGCTCAGTGGATCTTCACCAAGCTGCACACCAGCACCGTGTACCCAGCACCCAGCTCAAGGAAGAGAACACCCCAGCATTCTAGGAGCCCTCCTGCTCCTCCCAGTTGTATTCCCTCCAAAGTGTCCACTCTCTTCACTCCTAACATCATAAATTACATTTGCCTGTTTTTGCATTTTGTATATATGGAATCATAGGTTATATGCTCGTTTATGACTGACTTCTTTCATTAGTTATATTTGTGAGATTCAGTGATATGGTTGCATGCAGTTGTAGTAACTTGTTGCTAATCTGTATAGTATTCTATTGTATGGATATGCAAATATTTATTTGTCCACCTTACTGTTGCTGGGTTTTTGGGTAGTAGCCAATTTTGGTTGATTACATATAGTGCTGCTATGAGTATTTTAGTACAAAATTCATGTTCTTCTTACGTGCAAAATACATTTACCCATCACAACAGGCCCTAAAGAGGCATAATAGGATTTAGGAAGTGAACTAGAGTAACCTAAGGGTGATTATTATGCCATTAGCTTGAATCTGCAGTGCGGTTCAATGCCCCCACCCAGGTGGGATTTCTGAAAGGGAGCTCATCTAAGCAGATGGAATTTTGAGGACACCTGTTGATCATTTGACAACATCCTCCACCTCTTAAGAGCCCTCCTCCAAATTGGGCTAATAAAAGGAAACAATCCAAGAAGTCAGTAACCAAAATGAGTCGGTCAGTTAGTGAGTTATTCTGTCTCTCTCTGCTTTTGAAGACAGACAAGTTTTATTCTACAATAAAGAGCTGCTCTTGTGAAACCACTCCCTGCCTGAGGTTACTACTTTGCATTGGCCTTGCTGGTGATTTTTCCAAGAAAAGAGCTAGAGGACTGGGATAACAGAGTCTGGATTTGACATTTTGGCGTGTCTGGTCATTCGTCAGCCAAGAGTACACCAAGAACCGAGGGCAGACTCCCACCCTGACATCTTTGGTACCAAAACCGGGATTCTGACAGTACCTTCAACACTTACCTTAAAAATCTCTTCAGCTAACCATCCACTTTTATTTCTCTGAAAGTTCTACCTTCTACAAAACACTAGAAAACAATTCGGCCAAGTTCTTTGCCAGAAAAACTGGCTTTTCTCTACTGTCCAACAGCAAATTCTTTATTTACTCACTAGAGGTCCATATTCCCACCAGTGTGTCTCAAAACTCTTCCAGCCTCTACCTGCTACGCAGTTCCAAAGCCACTTCTACACTTTTAGATATTTGTTTTAGCAGCACCCTACGTCATAGTACAAAATTCTCTATTAGTCTGCTAGGACTGCCATAATGAAACACCACAGACTGAGTGGCTTAAACAACAGCAATTTATTTTTTCACAGTCTTAGAGGCTGGTATATTGCTTTCTCCTGAGGCCTCTCTCCTTGGCGTGCAGATGGCTACCTTCTCCGTGTGTCTCATAAAGCCTTTCCTCTGTGCACAGGAACTCCCAGTGTCAATTTCTTTTCTTATAAGGAAATCAGTCCTATTGGATTGAGCTATCGTTATGAGCTCATTTAACCTTAATTATCTCCTTAAAGATCCTTTTTCCAAATACGGTCACATTGGGGGTTAGGACTTCAACATATGAATTTTGGGAGGACACAATTCAGTCCATAACAGGGCTCAAGTTACATTATTTCCCCATATAGGTATCTAACAGACCCAGCACTAGTTATTGAAAGGATAAACCTTTCCATAGTGAGTTGCAGTTTTGCCATTATTATTATCAAGTGACCGTGTATGTGGGGCCTGTTTCTGAGGTCTCTTTTGTTCCATCGGTCAGTGTGTCTATTCCTGCATCATTACCATACTGACTCTATGATAGGTTCTGACATATGGTAGAATAAGACCCCAGCTTTGTTCTTTTTCTGAGTTATTCCTCTTATTTTTGACTCTTTGTTTTCATAACTGGAGAATTCTGTAAAAGTATTGGCTAGAATTTTGATTTTGATTGCATTAAATCTGCAGGATTTTAAAAATGTCTCTCATCAGTGTAGAGGTCTTCAAGATATTTCTTTAGATTGAATTCTAGGAATTTGATGTGCTTTGATGCTATTGCAAAATATCTTTTTCCATTTCTTTGTAAGGTATTTTTGTTAGATGTAGATTTCTAGGTTGGCAGTTATTTTCTTTCAGCACCTTACTATGCTATTCTATTTTGGAAGGAATTATTTTATTTTTGAAAAGTCAGTGTCATTTTTATTGTTGCTTCTTTGAAGGTAATGTTTCATATTTTTTTGACTGCTTTGCAGGGTTTCCTATGTGTTTGTTTTTCAATGTTTTCACTATGTTAGATAGTCTCCAAAGATGTCCCTCTAATGAGTTATACCTCCTAGTATTTATGCCCTTATGGTGTGCCTCTCTAATCTAGGATAGGCCTGTAACTCACTTTTGACCAATAGAGTATGTCAGCTATGACACTGCCTGACTTCTGAGATCCAGGCATAAGAAGTCTTCTTGCTGGAAAGACCTCTTGGAACACTCATTCTTGGGATGTTCCCTTTGGAAACTGTTAAGAAATGTAACTACTCCAAGACTACTGTGCTATAAGAGAGTAAAGCCACATAAAGCAGTCCTGGAAGATCCTAGAAGATAAGTTTACATTGGGGAGAGAGAAAGAAAGGGGGAGAGAGCAGGAAAGAGAGAGAGAGAGAGAGAGAGAGAGAGAGAGAGAGAGAGAGAGAGAGAATCTGAGATGCCAAATATGAGACTGAGCCATTTTGGAAGTCTAGCCCAGTCAAGCTTTCAGATGACCACAGCCCTGCCACTGCTGCCTGCAACTGCATGACAGACCTGAGTAAGAACTGTGTGGCTGAAGTTGCTTAATCCATGGAACTATGAGAGCTAATAATAAATTGTTTTAAGACACTAAATTATGATGTGGTTATTACACAGTAATAGATAAATGGAACAGAAAATAATGTCTAGAAGTAGGATGTGGTTGTATAATAATTAAACATTAAAACAGATGGCTTCAGCTTTTGTACAAGGGGGAAGGAGGCTGGAAGATCCTCAGGGAGTTGATGATGGAAACTTGAAGGACAGTGAAGAGGTTACTATTAGAGGCTTGAGGAAGGAAAACCCATGTTATATAGTGTCAGAGAATTTAGGATAACTGTTGTCTGAGATAAGATGAATAATAGAAAATGTACCTCATGGAATGGTAAAACTGTGTAAGAAGATTGCCAGATAGAATGTCAAAAGGATAATTGGTTATTTTTAGCCATGTATAATAAAGTATTATACTGGGGGGGAGGGAGAGAGACAGAGGGAGAGGGAGGGAGGGACAGAGAAGGGGAGAAAGAGAGGTGCTAAGGAGAAAGTTTTCTAATTTAAAGCAGAAATTAGAGAAGATATAAAGGAATCAGGTTTCCTAAGTGTAAAAAAACATGGTATCTTATTCCCAGCCACTCCGTATTGCAAAGGCTATCAATACAACATCTGACCTCAGGGTAAAGATTATTTCAAGGGTACAACTGTAAGATACATTGTTAAGATTTCAGAAAGATTTAAGGGTGTGCCTTATAGATTCCTTGAATTAGACAAAAACTTTTCTATGAATCTTGAGGGTGTTATTTCTCAGCAACTCTCACTTTTAGCACAAGGAAAACTGGGGCCTGTGTCAGAGAGATTTCTGAGTGAAGCTTTTGTTTGTTGGAGTGAGTCCCACTACTATTTCATAGGAAACACATAAAATCTTTAATAGAATTGTATTGACAGAAGCACCATAAGCTTGGACTAAAAGGGACAGAAGCAGTTCAAAATGAAAAAAGGCCTCTGGGTCCTTGATTTTACATAGGCAAAAATTGGGCTGAGACAGTTACTTAGTTGAAAACATGGACCATTTGTTATGTTAAAGGAAGTTTAGGATTAATAACCAAAAGGGAGGAGACAACCTTCTGGAGGGTGGAAATAAAGCTATGGAAAACAACTCCCAGAACCAAGTCCTAACCAAGGAACTGGCAATATTTTCCCAACTGGATTTCAGAATTGCTTTGGATCAGTGACTGCCATGTGACCCGTGTCCTCTTATCTCCCCATTTTCACCTGTGCCCCCCGCTTTGAATGGCAGTATCTTTCACCATTATAATATCCTGGGACTACCATTGTATGTTGAGAGTGTGTGGGGCAGACAATTTATGTCTTCAGGCCATAGGTCTTCAGATTGAGAGGAGCTATACTCAGGGGACTACACCAGAGGAACTGCACTTGGCAAGCCTTGTCTATATTCAGCCCTGATTTAAATGTTGCTGTATACTTGGCTTCTCATTATGAGAAATTCAGAAATCAGCAAAGATTTCAGGGGGATCATAGAATAAAGTGTTGACTCACTTCCCTACCATTCTTTTTTGTCCGGAATCTTAATGTGGTTGATATAATTTTTTTTTCCTCCCTGAAAAGTTCAGAGATATAATTTTTTTTATTTTATCCATTTTTTTAAAAAATTGCTCTTATTAGGAAGATTGGTCTGATGCAAATTGCGTAATTCAAGCAATAGCCCCTCATAGTTCAAGCAATCCAAGTTTTTATTTTGAGAATATTGTTCACATGCACAATGCAATTTTTTAAATGGTCCAAAGAAGAATATCTTTCTAGTCTCAGTACCAAGAATGGTGCTTCTTCTAATCAACCAGTGTAATTTTATCAAATAGACAAAATGAACTATGTAGTTGATTGTGTTTCCTTCTTTTCACTTCTGTTTTATTTATAACAAACATATGGGATTTTATTAGATATGTTTTTTTCTTGGGGGAATATCAACCTCATACAGGCCTTCCTCATCTATTCATTCACTGCACTGTACTTTTGTAGTCTTCTAAAAATCATTTGGGAATAAGGTAGTGTATAAATTAAGAAATAATGATAAATTTTCAGATTTGGAAGTTAGGGAAGTCAATAGAAGCTTAGCAGTTACAGAAGACTCTTTCTTACAGGTTAACCAATGTGTCAAAGTTGATATTTATGTAATTATGAGAAATCTTTCAAGCAAAGTGAGGGTAACATTAGATCATTTGACGAACAACTTACACTGCTCCCTAAATGCAAACTATTTATGCATGGGAGGTGAATAAACATGGTTTTCCAGGTAATAAATTATTCTTGCAAGACCCTAAAAATTTCAGTGATGTCCTGAAAATGGTACTTAAATATCAGGGACACTTAATTTACTTACAGAAGGGAGGTTTATGCTATCCCTAGCACTCTACTGTTTAGGGATAGTGCTAGGGATAACCAGGCTCTACTAGTTCAAATACAATAAACTGCAGTGTAAGCAGAATGAGAACAAGGTATTATTTAATTCAGTTTATTTGTCTAAGGAATAGAGTTCTATGCATAGTATAGCTTACAGAGCATGTTAATTGCAAAATCAAACTCATGTAATCTGTATGTGAGAAGTTTAAAATAGCTAGCAGCAATTTCCCTGAGCCCTCTCTTCCTTTTTCTTCTTCTCTTCATTTCTATGACTCATTATCTATCATTCTGTTACTTGAGCCAACTAAACAAGTCAGAAATCACAGTTTTTCTGTTGTTGAGTTATAGGCAGGGGTAATAATAAAATATTTGACAACTGTATAGCACAGATTCCAATCAATCAGAACAGCTGCCTGATCAATCAAGACAGTGCCTAACCAATCAGGAAGGCTGTTTGATCAATCAGAAAGGGAGCCAGCCATGCACAACAGATACATCTGTACCCATGCATAATAGCTGGGTACCAACTCTGGTTATGGCCATTTTTTTTAAAAGAAGAAAAGTAAGAAACTAAGAAGTTAAAATTAAATTCTCCTACTCCCATAGTCTGTTGCCTACTAGATCATTATTATTAAAAAGTAGACGACTTTTATTCTTTGTCTGAAGAGTTTTATTATTTTTTTTTGTTGCAAGATGTTTAAAACAGAAGCTGTCAAAAGTGAAAGGCTGTCTTAGTCCAATTTATTTCCTTTCAAGTTAAAAAAGAATCTAAAAAGAAAACATTTTTCACCTTATCACATTCCTTGTTTTTCTTGAAGAAAGTCTCCAGGGTAATGAAATAGTTGGTGACTTTCGAGCAAGGGGAATAGGAAGAAGAAGATAATTTGGTGTTTTCCTTTATCATTTAAATTGAAACACAGTGTGTGGCTGTATTAAAAAAGAGAATGTATCTTAGGCAAAAAAAAAAAAAAAAAATACACCCCCACAAAGTAGAAAAATATTTTCTATTTAATGAGATAATTTGCTTGAGGAAAATTTAAAACACTGAAAGGAGGAAAGCTAAGTTAAATTATATTATGTGTGTTGGTGGGGCTGGTTAGATGGTGGGAGGGGAGATCCTGTAATTCGGCATAGGATCAAGATTTTATTAATATGATTTGGACAAAAATTAGATGCCATTATCTCCTGCCCCCTTCTATTTTACTGGAAGAAATAAAGATGCAGAGAGGTTAAGTGGCTTACTCAGGGTCACACATCTCGTCAGTTACTGAGAAAAGCACAAAAGTAGAAAGAAAGCCTAGTTCTTGAACCAATTAATTTTTTTGAGATTGTGTGTACCTGGTACCAAAATGGCTGATTAATTCTTAATGTAAAAAAATACTTAGGAAAATAGCATCCCTCTTCTCTCTGGCCTTCCTGTCGCTCCTGCACCTGTCCAGACTCACAGTGCACAGGATCAGAAGAGCACCTGTTCCTTCCCATCCGAACTCAGCTGTCCCTTGGCTAGGCCTTCACAGCTCTGTCAATTGACAGCTAAGTTCTCTGCTACATGGCAATGATTGGAATTTCAGAGGTGGCTTTTGTTCCACCCCATGCACCCCACATCCCCCCAACCTTTTTAGTAATTGATATACTCAGTTTTGTTTCAATCGTGGGAAAATGTACAATCATTATCTTAACTATTTTTAAGTATCTATACAGTTTGGTAGTGTTAAGTACATCCACATTGTTGTGCAACCAATCTCCTGAGCTCTTTTCGTCTTGAAAAATTGAATCTCTGTATTCATTAGACAACAACTGCCCATTCCCCTTCCCTCACTTTCTGTCTGGATGAATCTGACTTCTCCAAGTACCTCATATAAGTAGAATCATACAGTATTTGTCTTTATTTATTTACTGGGTTATTTCACTTAGCATAGTGTTCTCAAGATTCGTCCACATTGTAGCATGGGTCAGAATTCCCTTCCTTTTAAAGGCTGAATAATGTTCCATTATAATTGATACCACATTTTGTTTATCCATTCATCTATTGCTGGACACTTGGGTTGCTTCCACTTATTCCCTTGGTATTTAGCCATTTTGGATGTGTGCAGGCAGTTCCAAAGTACACTGTTCAAAAGATAAGATTAGAATCATTGACGTTACATACGTGACACTAGTGTTACAAAAAAGGACGCGCATATTACTTCACAAATGTAATGCAATGTGATACCTTATCTTCACAAACTTATACAGCTGTGGAGTGAGGAAAGAGACAACTGGTCTGGCACATGATGTTCAAGGCCATAGACATTTCTTAACATTCACGAATTTTGGAAATGGAAAGCATCTTAAAGGAGAGAGGGGTAGAATTTGAGCATTTGGATTTTGGCATCAGGTACACCTATGCTTAGGTCTCCAGGAATTTATTAGCTGCATGAGCATGAACAGATGATTTAAATTCTTGGATGTTGAATACAGTATCTACTTCACGGGGTTACTGAGGATTAGACAAGACAGTGCAATTAAAATGGTTAACAAAGTTCTTTTTACAGAGTGAGTACTCAATAAATTCTAGCTAATGGTTGAAACTTCTCACTTTACAGATAAAGAAGGTGAGCCTCAGAAGGAAAAATAACTTTCCTAAAATCACACAGACAAAACCACAAAGCTGGAATTTGATTTCTGTTTAAAAAAGAATGAGAGAGATTTATGTTCAACAAATCATCTTTCTGTCATTAGAATTTTACTAGTCACTTATGAATGCTTACAGGAACTCTTGCCAAGAAGAAAAATGGCAAATACTATTTTTCTCACTTTTTGTTAATTTGTTCTCTCAGTTAGTTGTTCCATTCATTCAATAGCCACTGAGTGCCTGTCATGTGACAGCCAGTATCTGGACACTAAGGACCTAACAGTTTTGTGGAGGAGACAGGCAAGTGTGCTAAGTGTTCTCGTGGGAATAAATCTACAGAAAGCATGGAAGGCAACAGGAGAGGTGCCTACGCCAGGCCTATGGGGCCAGGAAGAGAGTGGGGAGAGCTGGAGGTGGCATGTGGCCAGGCCATAAGCTGCTCAGTTTCTATAAAATTAAGTTAGCCTGGCCTCTGCCTTCAGCTTAGGGGGAGAATACCCACATAAGCAGGACTAAGAATATAACTGGAAAGCGCAATATGTGTACCAAATGCTAGCTAGGGGCACAGCAGACAGAGTGATTGATGCTGCCTGAAGAAAATTTGGGAGGGGTGATAACAGGGATGGAGAGAGAGTAACAGAGGAGCTGACAAAGGAGGTAAGCCTTGCAGCATGAGGAGAAGATCTCCACCCAGACAAGGAAGGGAAAGCTGCTCTAGGAAAAGTCCCAAGAAGCATGCAGGCACAGGGCTCCAGTTATGGGGGACACAAGTTATCCACAAGGGCTGATGATGGAGTGCAGAGGGAGATGAGTCTGCCATGGGAAGGTTCCAGGCCTTACCTGCTGGTGAGTGTAGCAGGGTTACACTAGCATTTGATGTGCTGATGCTGATGACCATTCTGCTATCTAATCCTTCAGGGTATCCCATGCTCAAAGTCTGTCCCAGGTACTTCTTGGACCTCCTCCACACCAGGTGTCTGTTTTACCTGGACTCAGAATCAATTGCTCCCATTCTTCTGCCCTTGTGCACTGAGGTTTCTTGAGCTTGTCACTGCTGACTGTGGCTGACACCAGAACATTTTCTGCCTAGCCCAGGGTACCCTGGATGGTGGTCACCTTCAACTCTCAAGGTGCCAAATCTGATCTATAATCTATGACTGGGAATGGGGTAGTAGGGATTGATTAGAGACTGTCCTCTATTCATTCCACTGTGTGTGTGTGTGTGTGTGAGAGAGAGAGACAGAGTGTGTGTGTGTGTGTGTGTGTGTGTGTGTGTCAGAGAGGAGAGAAGGGGGCTGGGGAGGGGAAGAGAGCGAAGGGGAGAGAGACAGAGAGCGAGAGAGCGAGAGAGAGAGAGAGAGAGAGAGAGAGAATATCTCCATGAGGCTATATTCTCTAGACAAGAATCTTACAGACTCTCTTGAATACTCTTCAGCTTGTATCCTAAACTCTTCCCTCATTAGGGCTTAAAGTCACGCTCTAGGCCTAAAGGGAACATATTTGTCATTCTATTTCTTTCTCTGACTTTATTTCTTCCACTATTACTCAGGCACCATTATCTTCCTCTTATTTTTGCCAACTTAAAAAAAATTCCTGAATATATATAATTAAATGAAAACAGATACTTGGGCAGGGGGTGTTTGCCCCATGCCCTGTGCATCTGATTCCCTACTTTGGTCCAGCCAGTAGCTTTTCAAGGTCTCTCATTTTCTAGATGAGGAGTTCCTGGCATTTGAGAGAGATTCAAGAAACAATTATTGTACTTAACTGTCTCTCTTGTAGAGAAGGGGCTACCGAGGGTGGCTTTGTTTGCTGGCAGGTAAATTGTATGATCAGTTCTGCATCTTAGAGGAAACTGGATTTAGAAGAGAGTTATGGCAGGAAGACCAAGTAGGAATCTGTAGCAGCCATCAGGATGAAGGATGATAGAGGCTTGAGCTAGGAAAGAGATTTGTAGGGATGAAGTGATGGGGACAGGGCTGAGCAAACAATGGAGAGAAGTTGGAGGCAGATTAGATGCGGGAGAGCATGGGATGGATGGTAGCTGTGAGGGCTGTCTTGGAAGAGCTGGGTGGCTGATGATGAGATGGGCATCAACTGACCCATTTTACATACAGGTTAAGTGATTTGCCCAAGGTCAGTGAACATACTGATAGCAGTATTATGTGTTCTTATTGTGCTAGAAACTTCAAACCAGAATAGTTTCTACTTCATTACCCTCATGGCCTTTTCCCATTATATTAAAACTTCTACACACAGAACATACTCAAATAATTTTCAAAACTGTCATTAAAATTAAGAAGGTACTTAAAAGGACACATGAGAAGCCACATTCAACAAGTACAGAAATAAATTAGAGATGAGAAAATATTAAAATACCTGACCTGCGTGGGTATCTGCATAATATTTAAAATGATCTCATCCATTTAGTTCTAGTGTTTGGTGTCCTAATCTGAAATATGAAAAATGTTCTTACAGAGAAGCACGCTAACTGAAGGAGGATATCTTAATATACAGTGAAATATAAATTAAAAACCTCTCTAAAGCTATTAGTAAAAGTACTGAAATACATTAGCAGGTGCATGGGTTCAACTTTGGATGAATGTTCTTTGAAATCAGATTCATCACTAAAATTAATCTGAGAGGTGTCAAATCTGTGCTGGGTTAAAGAGGTAACAAATGAGAAGACTTCATTGAAGTTCCAAATTGTAAAGGGATCAGAATTAATAATCCTCTGTCATGGGTAACCTGAGCACATATGAGCTTAAGGAACTCAGATCTTGGAAAAGGACTGAAAAGAAACCTGGAATATTGCTGTTGAAAGGAGAAGTCTGGCCATTGGTTGGATTGATTTGGTTTTATGAATAACTTCAAATCAACCACAGATAACCACAGAGATAGATGTCCTTCATGCTCATGGGGTTTATGTATGCCAACAAGCTGGGATAACTATTCTGTTAGAGTGGAATGAACACAGTATTTTTATTTCTGTCCATCCTTTATATCTGTACACATGCATCTTTTCCTTCACTCCTTAAAGGCTTTCCCCATTTATTGAATTCAGAGCTTCTTGGAGATGATACACTTTAGAAGCACCACTCTCCATTCATCAGTGGCTTCCATTATGGGCTCCTCATTCATACGGGCTCACATCATGAAAATGGGCATACAAGAAGGGGCAGGTGGGGAATGCTGCAAACTCCAAATACCTATCTCCCTCCAAGTACCTAAAATAACATATATATTTTTCTTAGTGACAGAAACATATCCCTCAGTCAATTCACATGCAGATTTCCATGTTCTAAGTGATGAGTTCAGGGTTACCTATTGATGGGACACATGCACACCTCTCCATCATAATCTCAAGGGTTAGGCAGCAGTCCTAAAGCACACTGCTTGATTACACGGGGGAGCAATGGGAAGGGATGTGGCTGATGAGTCTTCTGAACTGGCTTCACTCCACTTTTCTATAAAGGACAAAGGTAGAGCTGGTATTTGAGTCTGCTAACCAACTTTGCCTCATGATTCATAGGATTAGTGACTGTCCCAATAGGTGGCTGCCAAAGGTTTAGCAGCCATGGACTTACATTTTCCTCTCATGAAATTGAACTTCTGAAGAATTGGAATAGCTGTAGGAAGACTCAGTAAACTTTAGCCTTCAACTAAGCACCCAACCCATGTCCTGGTAGTGTCTGTATCTATATGAATAGGTCTGGCTTGCAGTGCTAGAGTATATTCTGGATTTGGTGTATGGTTCTAGAGTTTCATGTTCCACCCCAAGCCTCTTCCTATAAACATGGTTAAAAGAGAGGGAGGGAGGGAAGAAGGAAGGAAGGAAGGAAGGAAGGAAAGAAGGAAGGAAGGAAGGAAGGAAAGAAACTAGGTCAAAGTTAATTTCGACTTCTTGCCCACCTTCTTTCCTTACTCTTCCCACATCTTGTAACATTTATGCTTTTGAGTGTCTAATAGATATCTGACCTACTATATTTCCAAAATAGAATTCTTGATTCCCCTCCATTGAACCTGGTAGTTTTCCCCATCTCAATAATGGAGCCATTATCTTCCCAGTACTAAAGCCCATCTAGACGTTATTCTTGGTTTTAATTTAAATCCCTCTGCCCTCGTGGATCCAGAATGCTTTAGATTCTTCTGTCTATGTTTATTCTCAGGGATTTGCATCAGCTGTTAACTCTGTTTAGAATAAGCTTCCCAAGAATTTTGCCTGGTTGGCATCCATTCATTATTCCAATATCACCTCTTCTGGAAAGCCTTCATTCACCACCGAATTTAAAGTCATCTAACTGCAAGTATTCACACAGTCACTGTTTATCACATCACCTTATTATAATTTCACATAGCACTGTTTGTTTGTTTTTCTGCTTCCTCCTCACAAAAACATAATCTTCATGACAGCAGGGACCTTATCATTCTTAATCCTTGTTGTAACTCTGGTTCCTAAACTAGAGTCTGGCACAGAGTAAATACTCGTTACAATATTTATTGGATGAAGAAATCAACAATTTCTAATTATAGTAAATCTTTTAGTTTTTATATGATAATGTTTGAATAGGATGCTATTTGAAAAATTCGTTTTCAATTGCTCTTAAATCATGGCAGTCAGGGAGATGGGCCACTTAGATTGCTCTTTAAGAAAGAATTTGCCCTTCTAACTACAGTTAGCAGAGCAGCTTCCATCGTTGGTGCCATTGGGATTCATTTTAGCTTGGAACGTGAGGCCAACTCTTCCTGGGCAGCCCTGAATCAAGGGGCGATACCAGGGTCTAATTCTGCCAGGGTCTAATTCTAACCTGCCTCTAACAGGTAATGTCCCTCTACCAGGAAATTCTTGCTCTGGAGTTTCTGTGGACCAAGGCTTTGTCAGAGGGGTTGGTGGAGACTTTGTTAGGATTGATTGCACCATGGTCTGAGGCTCTCACTACCCAAACCGCCTCCTTGTCCCCTTTTCCTGAGTGGGAACCAGATCTGCATCATGGACTGAAAGCTTTTCCCGCCCTAACCTGCTTTGTCTCCCTGTTGTCTTGCACAGGTGCAATTCTCCAACTAAACCTTTTGTACTCCTACTCTGCCCTCCTGCCTGCTTCCCTGAGTACCCATGCTCTTGTTAGAATTCTTACTAAATTTTAATGAGGACACTTTGCCATTTTAGTAAATAACAGAAAAAGGTTACTTGAAATCTTTTTGTTGCCTGAAGATCTCAAACTGTCTCAGGGTGTTCACTGTGGACATAAAGAATTGTTTTTCTGTTAGGGATACATTCAGCCAGGAAGATGCTTAAGTCAGGTACTATTTCCAAAGGGGTGCTACTCACCAGGTTGGTTTATTTGGGGACAGAATTTTTGTACAACTTTTAGTTAGGAATTCTTTGGTTAATTGATAAAAACAAGGATGGAGGAAAACAATCAAATGTTCATCAGGAACCTGCTCTGTGCCAGCCCGTTTTAAAAACTATTCACAAGATCTCACTCAGTAATCACAGCGACTTTGAAAGGTGGGTAACAACGTCTTCATTTTTACAGAAGGGGAAATAGAAATTTCAAGAGATTTAATCACAAACTCTCCTTAGGTTATTCGAGTTCTGAAGCCAGGACTCAGAAGTTGGGCTTTCTGACTCCAACACCCTTATCTTCTCAAACTCATCAAGCTGCCTCCATCTGGGGACTCTTTCAGTTCAGGATCTTACAATGACAACAAAAGGACCAGATGAGAATAAATAAACCTACATTCTAGTGTACATTATTTACTGTATGATCAAGATTTGAGCAAACATACATAATGCAGCAAACTGGATACAATTCATCGCGTTCATTCCAGTTCCTTTTCAATAACTGACAAGTGGGACTCTCATCTCAATGTGCCTAAGAGAATTGTAATTTTTTTGGTCTTGCCTGAATCTTCTTTGTTTTATTTTTTGTCTTGGTTCAGTGGAAGACTGTATGGACTGACTTATTCTACACCTGTTCCAACTCCCTTCTAGAACTTCTTTCTTGTCATGAAGAGGATGGAACTCTAACAATCACATTTCCCAGGCCCCTGCTCACAGCTGGCGCTCTGTATATGGTGAGGCTCCACTAATGAGATGCACGCATGCGAAGCTTTCATTTGGAACCAATCTATTTCTGCTGTCACAGATCAAGGCAGAGCCTACATGGTTCAGGACTGAGTTACTGTGGCAGCAGCTCCCTTGATGGCCCAGTTCTGCGTTGTGATTTTTGAGAATAATTCTTAAACCTCATCCCAGAATCATCTGTTCATCTGCAGTATATTTCAGAATGTTCTACATTAAATCTATTTTTCTTTAAGTTTACTTGATAATGTAGTTTCATTTTTCAATTAAGAATTTTGATTAATACAGTTCACAATACTAGGCCTATGTTTAGAGGAATGAGCAGTTCCCTAAATAACTAAGAGCTAATTTACAAATCACAGACAAATCTCAGTCTATGTGTTGGTGGTTGCACAAAGGGTCCACCTCAAATGCGAGTTTCCATGAACCATACTGCTATAATTCTTGCCACACTGCTATTCAGATTCGTCACTGCACAGACTTGTGTATAATACTAGACTTTAGGTCATCATTCTCCTAAAGGGTACACACTGTAAAATTCTAGGTGCAGATGTTTATTGCCAAAAAATGGCTTCTACATTTTATCTTTTATTTTTTTTCTTCCTGGGCTGTTTTCCTCATTTGGGTACCAGAACTGGTAGAGAATGTAAAAGGCATATTTGCTTTATCTCCAAGAGTAGTGCCTGAAAACATCCCTGCTTCTGGGTAAAAGGCAGAGGATGCGAATATTTCTTCTGTCCCATCTTCAATGCCTTCACGCTCACCTTCTTTGGGCTACCAAGTGTATGGAACTGTAAACCACAGTATGCACTGGTCTGAACTCACATTGTAACACACTCTGCAAGATAATGTGCACACAGGAAGACTTTGCACACTGCAAGATATCACGCAAGTGATATCCTCTTATTCCTCTTATTGGCTTAATTTCTGATGGAATTAGAGTTACAGAATTATAGAATCTTAGAGACCAGCTAGGTCAGTTGTTTATAAAGTGTTTTGTGGAGTCCTAAGACTTTACAAGGATTCCTTAGTGCCTTCATGGAGGGATCAGAGCTTCCCACCTCTCTTCACCCTGAAGTAGCCCTGCTATTATTTCTTTTATGTTCTGCTGCTCAAAACAGTTTGAAAAATCTCTGATTTTATTGAGTCTTTGGCCCATACATTAATCCCCTTTATAATCTCTCTCAGAGCTGGTTGTCCAGCCTTTGCTTGAATATATCCAGTGGAAAGGAGCTCATTACCTTATAGGTTAGCTTATTCTATTTTAAGACCATTTCGTGGTTCTTGTTTTATAATTCTTTAGGTTGAGAGAGGAGAAATTCTAGCTAACTACTGGGGTCTGCTTAGTTAAGACTTTCCTCTGTAAGTACTTTTTTGTGCACAGATAATCATTTTAGGCATTTTGGTGATTCACACCCTTACTTTATGCCCTTTCTGGGTAGGCATGAGGGTAGGCATACCCACCACTTTCATTTATACATCTTAGTAATGAGATATAAAATAGGTGTAAGGTGACATGTGGTTGCCACAAGCAATTCAACAGATAATATTGTGGTTCATGAGATGTGGAACTAAGCTGGGTGGACAGAGAAAGGAAGGGGCAAATGCACATGTCAAGGGCCTACTTTGTGCTAAACTCATCATATATTTTTTCATCTTCAATTCTTACAAAAATCAACATTAAGTGCAATTATTTGAAAGCCCAGATGCATTAAGGAAATGGTGTAAAATTTCACAGCTGGTACATAGTGGGGTTGGGATTTTAACTCAGGTCTGTCTGATTCCAAAATTTGAGTTCTTTCCTCTGCTCCAGAAGGAAATTTCCAGTTCTCCAACTCTGGTCACTATCATCATTATCACTGTATTTATTATAATAATACACATAGTCCTGCAGTCAATAATGTCTACTTTATGATTTCCTCTTCCTGCTCAGTTTGCTTGTCTGTAAAATGAGTATAATAATCATAGCTATTTCACCAGGTAATTATGAAGAATGAAAGAGCAATGACAAGTTATGCACTTAGTGTGTTCCTGGCACATAGTTAGCGTGGGATGGATGTTAACTTTGTACAGTTATTGTTACTCCATGCCATGGCCTTCACTGAGTAAATCAGGAAACACAAGGTCATCTTTACATGTGTAGCCAAACGAAGATCTGAAGGAAACAATGCATAGGTTAAAATGCCTTCAATCTCTTTTATGCCTAGGAAATTTGCTGAATTGGATCATGATGTCAGAGGGGCAAGGGGTAGGCCTGGGGGTGGGATGCAGTGGAGGTGGGAGACAGGTAACAGTCTAGCTGCTTCCAGGCTGAGAGGGACCCTGGAGGATGTCCACACTGCAGTTCAGCACTCTGGATGTGTAGGTATGGGAGAGGAAGACGGCCGGCTCGACAGGCACAGCTGGCCAGTTCAAAGGCATCACCGTAGCACTCTTTTCATCCCCTTTCTATTCGTGCCCCTCTGATTCCGAAGACAAATCCATTAAACCAAATAGGATTAAGCTGCAAAGCCCAGCTCGGGATGTGGTTGTCAGGTAGCCGTCTCCCTGCTGGTGTTAATGGGCTGTGGTGCAGAATCCTAACCCCGGGCCAGGCCACCACCCAGGCGAGCGGCCAGGGCGCTGAGGAACACCACGCACTTCTCTAATGTGTCACAATTACGGAGGCAGCTGTGCTAAGGAACTTTCCACGGATCTGCTCTGAAAACTTGCAGTGTGTTCAATAGCCCTCACAAATTTTCATTTGGAACCTGTGGTGAGGTGTATGGTGGTGGTTAGACTGAGCTGTGGTGGAATAAATATAGTCACCCCAAGAGATTTTTTTTCCTTCTCCTTTGAAGTGTATTACTCGTCAAAGAATTTGGGTTCTTTGCAGCTTCATTTGTATCTCAATTTAGCACATCTAAAGAGAACGAAGAGAGGTGGCAAAGACAGAGCAAGTGCTGGTGGCTGCAGAAGTGGATCTTGTCCATTGCTGGGAAGCAGGCGTCTGCCTGGGTGGGAACAATACTCCGCCTTTACAGAGCAGCAGGCGCTGCTTGGGTGAGCTACCCCAGCAGCGCTGCGGGTGGTGCTGGGCGAGGTGCCTCGTGGCAAACACAGCAGGTGAGAGAATAGGGAATGCTACTCATCTCCAGGGACATCCTTGGCAGGACTTGAACGTCCCGTCCCCCACTTGTCCCTGGCGAGCGCAGATTTGGAGCACAGACCGCTGGAGAGAAGCACTAATTATTTACCCAGAGTACAATCAGGAAGCTAACCCAGATCTGCAAAATGCCTCCTGCTACTATCAAGAGCGCCACTTCTCAAGTCCCAGCTCTGCACTTCAGAAATAGGTGACAATGAGATCAGAGGGAGGTGGTGGTTCTCGGGCACTCCAGTACCGGTTCCGGGAATGCAGATTAACACTTCTCTTTCAGGTGACAGGGAAGGGGTACTAATAATGGTCTCATTCTCCCTGAGAGACCCACGCTGCAGGTTATAAGGCGCAGCTTGGCAAAGCCCAGCAGAGAGGGCTGGAAGTGAAGGTGAGCTGAGCACTAACAGGCAAGTGAGAAATTATTCAACAGTTCAGGAATAGACTGAGTTTCTCTACATTCCTCGCAGAAAAGCAAAGTTCTTTCTGTTTTACTCAGGTGCCAGAAGTGATTTCTTTAGTCTCGGGGGTGGCTTTGTCCTTTAGAGGGCACCCTGGTTAGTTTATCACCGGGAAAGTGGGGACTTCCCCCAACGGGCTGCTGTTGCCCCACCGGCCATATATTTTGAGTTGCCCTTTCTCAGGGGCAGGGAGAGAAGCGTTGCTGACATGCAAAAACGTAATCCAGCCTGCGTTGGGGCAGGCATTAGACCCTCAATAGTTAGAAGGCCACCAAAGCCACCCACCTGTGACCCTAGTCCTGCTTTCCGCTTACTTTCCTTTACTTTTTCCACTCAGGGGTCTGGACTCTTCTCTCCAAAAATATCTGCTCTTGAAACACTCCCCACTTTTTCATGTCTCCTGCCTTTGTTTGTGAGGCTGCATCTGTGCAGGCAGAGGCCCTCCTCCCTTTCCTGCCTAACCATCCACAGCTGTCCTCTCTGAGTCCCTCCCAACCCACAGGCAGATACCACCGTGGAAATGTTTCCTCGGCACTTTGCGCTCACCTGCTGGCTTTGCCTTTCACGTTGTGCTAAAGTTCTGTATTTAATTGTCTATCCATTACCTTGTTAATGCCTCTAGAGAAGGAGCCATGTTTTATTTATTTTTGCCTCCTTAGGCCCTCGAGACAGTAGACGCTTACTGAAAAGTTTCCGGAGAGAAGAAACGAATGGAGTAGTTTGCATGCTGGGCGTAGGTCCTGGCAGTGGTCCCATCGTGCTGCGTGTCTTTAATGAAGATATAACATGTCTCCATTCCAGCTCCTCAAAAAAGGAATGGGTGTGAGAATAGCACACACCTAACTTAAGGGACCTTGTATGAATTAGGAAACTAGAGAATTAGGCAAATGTCGGTTGTAATGGCTGCCAGACCTTGGGATGGAGCTGGGCTTATGACGGGGCACCAGCCAGGCTGCTTTAGCCCACTGAGGCAGAGATAGTCGAATGCAGCCTCTCTGACCACTGTTGATCACAGACACTATTAAAAAAGAAATGGTCATAATGCAGGTGACAAAGAGAGAGGCAAGCCTGCCGAGTGGCAGGTTAGTACCACGAGGAAAACCACAAAGCCTTAGAGGCCTTGCCCGAAAGCACAGCCACTTGCCACCCATTGCTGCAGGCGAGGGCTGTTGGAAAAGAGAGGGCTTATGTAGGCAATCATTTACATTTTATTAAAAATAATTGGAGAGGTTTACAGACACTTCTTGCAAACATGCAACTGTCAGGCATGGATGGAAAAGAAACATTTTCCCAAATAGTGAGAAATTCTAATGTCGTAGCAAAAAATCAGGAGTCTGATGATTAAATGTGGAGAGCTGTCATCTCGGCATTATATTAAAATAACTCGCCTCCAGCAAGTGCACAGTATTTCTTCCTTTAAATCTGTCATTTCTCAGGAGGCCGCAGCTCTGGTTGGCTGCACCGGTGGCTTTGTAGTTGTGGCGGTTTAACAGCAGCAGGGACACTCAGGGGCTTTCTGGGGGCGGGTGTGGAGGGTGATGTGGGTGGGGGGTGCTTGCTAAGCAGTGCGTGGCTTCAGCAAAGCATTTGCCTATCTTTTTTTTTTTTGACTTAGTGGGGCTCTCTGGAATTTGAAACTTTAAGCAGAATGCTAGTAGATAAATTATTTTCAGCAGTGCTCCTCAGACAGCGATGTCAGGCTGTGGGCAGAATGAACTGCATTTGTTTATGAAATCTGTTGCTTAATAGGATGATCAGTGTCTCATTTCAGCCTCCAGTCACAATACTTTTAATGATGTCCACACTGTGCTGCTTTTACATGCAAACCGTGTGGGAACAGAACAATGGAAAAAAGCTTAAACGGGCGAAGAGAGAAGAGCGACGCTGTGTCAGGGACCACGTCTCCTGCACTGTGGAATCGAGCAGACATGTCTCCGCACGTGTCTCTTTCCCCTTGCTTTTGTTCAAGAGGCCATTTGACCTCTTTCCCCACTCAGATGCCTCCCACGGATCCCAGGGTAGCCCCTGGTATGTGCAATGTATTATAGCAAAAAATTTTTTTTACAACGGTACCACTTCACTTAGCATCATATTTTTGGCTTTTGAAGGCACATTCATAACTAAATCCTGCATGTTCTTGGCAAAAGAGAGGCAGAATGGACTTCAGAGCACTGATGTCTTAATATTTGTCCAGCCCTTCATGGTGCATAAGGCCTGTCTACCCCTATTGTTCAGTTTGGTTTCGATTCTTAACGATGGTTGTCCCCATTACACAGGCAAGCAAAGTGAGGTAGAGGAGACAGCACGGCAAATTATTAAGAGCATGAGATTTTGAGCTCAAATCTTTTCTGTTGCTTATTTTTGTGTGACCTTGGGCCAGCTATTTAACCTGCAAACTCCAATTTCTTTTGTAAAATAAGGACAATGATCACTTCCTTAGAGGTTATTGCAAGGATTAAATGTGATGATAAATAATCAGAGAATTTAGTAGGGAAGGTGTTTAATAATTGGTTGCTATTATTCGTGGTAATATTGCAGAGATAAAGATTATGAGGCCTGGCCAGAGGCACCCTGGTCAGGGCTAGAATTACACAGAGCTGGTTACCTCAGAGCCAGGTCTCTTGAGCTTTCACCAGATTCTTCCCCGTCCTTGTTGTCTTTTTTAACGCCTAAGGAGTGTGCAGATTTTCCACCTTTCAGCAATTCCAGACATAGCCTTCGAGGATATAAAAAGCAAGTGAAGAGCCTGCAGAAACGCAGGTGCAGCTTGGGGTCCCTTTGCCAAAAGTGCAGCGTTTCTTCAAAAGCCCTTAAATGTCAGTCATCTCTCCTTGCTCGGCCTGGCCGGAAACGCCCCCACCATTGCCTCTGCAGCCCAGGGGTGACATCGCCTGAGTCATGTGAGTCTGCAAGAAGGACTCACCTTGACCTCCCTCTTTCCCAGAAGAAGACACAACACAAACTAGGCCATCAAAAGCATCACAGTTCCTCCCACTCAGCATCTCTCAAAGGCCTCGCTCTGACCCCCATCGATCAGCCATAAAACATAAAATCAACAGAGTTCTGCTTTTCTATTTCATGCAGAAAAATCAACATTGACCGGCGCCGTCAGCCAAGCTCACAGAAATGTACAGTAAAAATGGGCGGGTCCGCAGATGTCTCCCTCGATCTTCTTAAGCCTTTTCTTTGTCCTGGTCGTGGATGACAGCTGTGGGGCAGAGCAAAACCCTGCTGCTAAGCACTAAGTAAGAGAAGCGTTCGTCGTTGTCCCTGCACAGAGGGTGCTCCGAGCAAGTTGGTGACTGACAGCCTGAACAAGCAGTTATTTCTCCAGGCTCAGGTGCGAGAGGCACGTGTAACCCAGAGCCTGACCTTCTGCAGCTGAGCTTGGCATTCTGGGGTCAGCCTGCCACCACCATTACCCGTTAAGGTTAAAATAATGTTGAGTTGATTGATGATGAAGCTCTGATCATGCTACTCTCCTGCTGCAATAATTTTTGACTGTGCTCCAAGTCCTACAGAATCAAGTCCCAGTTCCTTACTCTGGCGTTCATGGCTTATTATGATCTGACCCCAATCTACCTTCCCAGTTGTGTCTCTTATTACCAGGGTTCATGAGGGCTGTGATACAGACATGCTGAATCGTTCTCTGAATCTGCCCCATCATTTCTCATGTTTGAGTTCGTCACTTCGATTTTTCCTTCCCACTGGAACGCTCTTTTCCTTGGCTGTTCATGTCTGAATCCTATCTATCCTTCAAACCCCATTTGATATACAACCTCCTCCAGGAAGGTGCGTGTAACTCTTTTCTCCAGCTAGGGATAATTTCCCTCCTCTCAACTCCTGGGATTCTTTATACATACCCCTCTTAGGACATTTATGCTATTATATGTTATATTTTGTATGTGTTTTATATCCTTTACTAGACTCTAAGCTCTTTGAGGAGGTGGGAGGCCTATCTTTTTATTCTGTGAATCATTAACAGTTAGCGCAGGGCCCCTGATTCCCATAGATGCTATTAGGAAGAGCTTGTTATTAATGAGTGGGTGCTCCCATTTGCGAGAGGGCCCCCTGCAGGTTGAGGCAGGGCTCTTGTTCCTGACAAGTGCATTGGTGCAGCCAGCGATCCTTGTGATTGTCTCATGTCTAATATTTTAAATATCACCCCTGAGTTGAAGGATTCACTCAGTATGGCTTTGTATGGTGTTCTCCAAGGGGATGAATCATGTATCAGCGAGGAACCTCAGAACACGTGAGGGATGGTTAATGACTGTCACCACCACAAACAAGAGCAAGCATGTCTCTTATCCAAGCAGAGTTCAGTTATTAATTTTATCCACAGCATCATTATATGCTCCCTTGGGCACAGAGATGGAGGCCCAGAGAGCCAAGGTGCCTTGGGTATTTTCTAATTTTTACTGCCAATAAAGTATTACCTGTGTGTTGTTATTTTCTCGAGTGAAATAGAAATTATAGAATAATATAATAGTGAAGTAGAGTGTATTAGAATGTAGCTTCTTGTGGCAACCCCCAAGTGTCACTTTGTTTAAGGAATATGAACTCAATATCCTCTAGGAAGCGATGATTTGTGCCATACCAGGGCTGCTGTCTATTTGCATAATTGCAGGTGGAGGGAGACGTTCACATGCCTGTTTAAATGACATCTATTTCCACTTTGTTAATGAAACATCACCAAAGTTCAGGAGTGAGCCTGTAGGTTACACTGATGACCGATTCCCTTGCACCAAAAAGCAACGAGCAGAAGAGCAGCAGAGACGACCTTTAGCTAAAGAGTTGCAAGTTATATTACTAGTCATCACGGCTTAAACACCAAGCACTGGGCACCCCGGACAGAATACAGAAAAGAATCCTTGCCACCATCGAGCCACTACCACCCGAAGCATGAAGGGGAGAACAAGGAGAGATCACCTCCTAAGCATTGATATTAGAACACCCATCCTCCTCCTTGCCCCAAAGCAGTGCTTTTTATTTTCATTTCCATGCTAACAAGGTAGACCTGTCCTAGCGTGTGTTCTGAAGAGGTTCTTTCATGCTCAGGGCCTGGGGAGCTTTAACATAGTTAGATGTACTCTAACAGCAGGTTGCCATCAAAAAATTCTATAATAGGATTAAAATAAAAGAGAAATGCACTTGCAGTGGAATGGCAATGATTATTTAACACATTTCAAGTGCTTGGTGGGAAGATGCAGCACAAACACAGCAGACAGACCTGCTGTGTGGGTGTGTTGCCTTCTTAACCAGCAAGGTTTTGTGTTGTGATCACGGGTTTTTGAAGCTCGGCATTGGAGAGTGTCCAAAAGCTGTACAATAAGGCGCTGGGAAGACGGCCTTATCTCTATCGGAGGTGATCGTTATCTATTTATACTTGCTTGTGTTCTTGTCGTCCATCCACTACACCTAGAATGTGAGCTCCAGGAGGGTGGGGAATCTGTCTGCCTAGGAATTTCCCAATTCCTAGTCTCTAAAACTATACTTGGCACATAATAGATGCTCAGTGAATATCTGTTGTCTGAAAGAAGGAGTTCCAAGCTTGGGCTCGGGAGTCATGCCCTTGAGCAAGTTTCTTAATCATCCTAAGCATCAGTTCTTCTCTCCCTACAATCTGGCAACTTTCTAGTGTTCTTGTGAAGGCATCCAAAGCAACGAAAGCTATTTTCGTATCTGGCAGGCTGCACTTCACAGACAGCTGTTTGGGCTGGATATACTAGTAAAAACTCAGCTTTAAGACCTGTGTTGGTAGTGACACTTCTGGAGGTCTCTGCTTCTTGTCTCACTAGAAAGATTCAGCATCTGTGGACTCCAGAGAGGTAGCAGGTGTTGGTAGTACCAGGAGGAAGGATATATCCCATGGATATACCTGGAGGTGGCCCCAGAATGAGCCAGCTGAGCCAAGTCCCTGAAACTCACTGCATCAGTGTCACCCTGGAAGACAGGAAGGGCGATCTCAATGTGGCACTTACTTCCGGCACCTAGAGAAGAAGCATTCAGGGTGGTCATGGGCTTGGTGTTATCCAAATCTACCTTGTCTTGAACTGCTTGTCTTTATAAGCCTGTATTCTGCCATCTTATGGTTAACGGTCCTCTCACTCCAGCAACTGTGTCCACTCATTCTTGCACCTGCAAACTTTGCTGGAAGTTCTCCTCCTGCCCTACCCCACCAGATCCCCTTTCCTCCCTTCCTTGTCCTGCTCTGTCCGCCGGGAGACTGGCCCCCAGGCCCTGCATCACCCTGCCCTCTTGCCCTTTGGTTTCCAGTTGGGTTCTGTCCATGGAGCAATGGCAAGAGGTCAGAAGGTTCTCAGGATTTTTCTTCTCCACTGACTCCTCGCTTTGACACCACGATCTGGCAGTGGCTTTGTCCCTCTACAGCTGCAGCTCCCAACTGATTGCCCTTGTTCCAAGGCTTCAGCTTGCACTGGGCTGGGTAGCACTGTTTCTTCCCACTCCAGACCCAGAGACAATAACGGTTTCCCACTATCATCTGTCCCTGAGGCTGCCACAGCTTCAGTGCCATGCCACTCTTCATGGTCCTCTTAACTGTGTCTGGACCTCTATCAACTGTCCTTTCATTAAGTCTCTTCATTGGAACTATCTGAATGGAATTCTGTTGTCTGCTAGCACGTGGATGGATGCACTGTACAACTGTGTCCGTCTTAAAGAAACCTCAAGGTACAGTCCTTCCTCTGTCCTCTTCTTCACAGCAAACTTATCCAAAATGTCATCTACATTCTTATGCCTCTGCGATTCCACTGTATCTTTGCTCTGCTGTCTCTGAGCAATCTCCCCACCCTCCCATAGGCTGGTGACCATCAGATGCACTTGTTTGTTTAACAATATTTACTGAGCCCCTAATACGTGCCGAGCACTGTTCTAGGCTTGGGATGTGCTCATGAACAAAACAGTTACAGAGCTCTCATTTCTACCGGGTCGGACCTGTGCTACTAGCCCCTCGCCTGATCTTCAGAGCTGTGATTCCAGTTGTTCACCAGACATTGCAAAAGCCCCATATATGCAGCATATCTCAGCCCAATTCATTATGACCAGAACCCCAAACTGCTCTCTCTCCCTCTTCAGGTATGGTCACACCATCCCCTAGTTTTACCCGAGTTAGTCATCTTGCCTGTAGCCTTCATCTCCAATGCTATTCTTTCAATGATGCTTCAGACTTCTCTCCCAGGGGATCTCTCTCGTACATGCCGGGTCTCGTTCTCTGTCCACAGTTAAGGATCTCGTCATCTCTCACCTGGATCACTGGCGTTACCTGGTCTTCCTGTCCCTAGCCTCTTTCCTGTCTCATCATTACTGGCAAAGGCACTTTCTAAAGTACCTCCTGGCTTGAAAAATTCTGACAGCACCCTCTTGCTCCCATTGCCCACTTCTCGGTCAGACATTTAGTTTCCAGCTGACATGGACCACGCGGCTCCTGCAGCCTCCACACTGCCAAGGCAACTCGGCGCTCTGCTGCCTCTGCTCCCCGGGCCTGCGTGGGTGCCCTGGCCTTCCTGTCTCTGTTCAGGCCCCTTTCCTGCGTTGTCCTCGCCTCCCTTCCTCCCTGTTCTTTGTTATTCAAGGCCCTACTGATATCACCAGCTTTGTGAGGTTTTCTCTGATCCTTCCTAGAAAAAGCAATTACTCCTTTTCACTCACACACATCTCTGTTCTTTCCACTTCCTGTGTTGTTCTGCAGTGAGTTATATAAGTGTTGTTTCTCCTTCTAGCCTGAGAGCCCTTCGGATCCAGGAAATGTTTTGAATCCTTGGTGTTTGGTGCAGAGTTTGACACAGAAGAATGATCAGGACGTATTTATGTAACACTTTAGAAGTGGATAACCTTCACCAGCAGCCTTGCTCTCCAGCAGCAGCACCTTCTAAGCCCCCACCTCCTCTCTGTGCCACCAGCATGAGCCACTGTGGGTAGCTGCTGCTGTGAGATCTTGTCCATAGAACCAGCCTGGGTCCCTAATATGCGTTGCAATAGCTAATTTATCTGATAGGTGACAGCTGGAGTAACACCCAAGATTTAGCCAAGAGAAATAATCTTCCTGATCTCTGCTTTAGTTTTCCCTTTTGGAGGGGGGCAGTGATGAGATATGGAGCTTTGTGAGGACAGCACTTATGGCCCCAGAGATGAGGTTAGAGCCACTTCAGGGAGGGCACCAGCAGGCAGAAGCTATAAACTTAAGCCTTATCTATATGCAGCCAGAATGTCACCAAAGCCTCGAGGCTGCTTGTCTCAATACAGTGACCCCTCCTCATCCAGCCACCCCAACCGGCTGGTGCTTTTACCCCTTCGCATCTGACCTAGGAACAGCTATAGGGGTGGGTCACCTGCGGGGGTGGGAGGGAGAGAAAGAATAGAGAGGGATTAATACCTGGTAACAGTTCCTCTGTGATCAATACCTGCCTGGAGATGGCCTTGCTAATAATACCCTGGCCGGAAGCATGACCGAAATCTTTTGCTCTATTTCCCAAACGGCTTGGGAGTTGGGCCAGACCAAGCCTCTGCTGCTTGTGTTTTGAAATTTTAAAATACTGTGAGGTTAGAGGCTGGCGTCAGATGCAGCGTTTCTTTTTGGGGGGTGGTGATCAGATCGACTTATTTTCTGCGTTCAGCTCCACTCCGCCCAAAACAAACAACAAACAAAAAGTCTAACAAGGAGAGATGAGACGGCCCCAGGCAAAAGGCTTTGCTGTGGTGACCTTTATGGGGTTGACCTCTGACCCGACGCTACCTGTACATCCGCAGAGGGGAGCCAATCAGTGCTCCCACACCGGCGTCACATGACCACACGAAGCATCAAGGCTTCCGGTAATGGTTCCGGGCTGGAGGATGCGTGAAGATGAGGCAGGGCCCGAATCCACGGGAAAGAAGACATGAAGAGGGATGAGGATGACGCGCTTCTCATTTCTCCCCATCAGTAAAAACCGTAAACTGATTTTGATTTTCCGAAACTAAATTTGGTGCCAGATTGCGAATATACAGTATATACTTTACTGTGTTTCAAGCGCAAAGTAGATTTACAGCAGCTGAGATAGTTTATCAAATTCCTGACAACCCACCAAACCAGAGCGCACAGCTGCGCCGGCTGTTTCTGACATGGGGGAGGAAAAATCCCCCCTAACCCCTTCATCTTACCGAAGCAGGACTCTGGGGAGATTTCAAACATACGAGAGGAGAAAGCAGCGAAATTACAACCTTGAAACATCACGAGTAGGGCCCCATCTGATCCTGCATTCCGCTCTCACAGCGCCGGCTTCCTGGCGATGAGGCTGGGGAAGGCCTGGGACACCAGGTCTCCAGTGTTGTCCCCACGGAAGAAATCCCCGGAGGGGTCTCAAGTGCAGAGCCTAAAATATATTTGTTTTTAAAGTATTGATCTTATTTTCATTGCAATATTAGGGTTGAGTTTAGACAACCAGTATGATTTAATGTATTCCTCAGAAATAGGAGATAAAAACACTGAGTAACAGCAGAATTTCTCCCCTTTCTTTTAGGTAGAGACTGAAGTTAGCGTGTTTCTAATGTGGGTATTGTTTTTTGCCATTTGTAGTACAAATGCATTTTTCGTATGTGGCTGTATTAATTGGAGCACAAATACGCTCTTCGTGTTGGAAATTTATGTTTATGAATTTCAGATTCAACTCTCAATGCACTGTAGAAAGTTTGTTTTCGTTTGGTCATTGTAATTTGAGTAAATTGCTCTAAATGAATACTTGCTCCCCCCTTTAAAAATCATGTTCTTTCGTACATTTCTGGTGAATTAATAGTCTAGGAAATGCCCACTAGATGGCAGTGTCACTGCATAGCTAAAGAATATCTGAGCGGGAGCTAAACAAAGGCAGGCTAGTGACTGTCATAGTCTTCGCGGAAGATCCAGAAGGTGGCAGATTTTAGCTGTGTATGAAAAGACAAGTGCAGAGAACAATGTCTCCTTTATTTTTTTTTTAAATTATTTTTATTTATCTTTCCAGAAGGAGATTATGAGCTGAATAAAATTATCTGTGATATTTAAAATATTTGAAAATGTTTCACATTTTTAGAGCATGTAATACAAGCTGAAGGGCTAGCAAAGCTAACAGTGACACAAAAATCAAGGTGAAATTGACCAATAAATTGAGAACTCCATTACAGGAACAATTTTCCCGAGTTTGAGTCATAGCGTTTGAGTGATAACCTAAACCTGTCTAAACTTTGTGAAACATTCAAGGCGAAGATAGAAGGAGAGCGCGAGGAACACCAGAGGAGGCGGAGGGTGCTGTGTGGGCAGGGATGTTTATATTTTTTCACCAAGTTTTCCAGTCTCTCAGAGGACTTTCAGCAGACCTGTGCTTCAGCGTTCAGTTCTTTTCAAGGTTACCGATTACCTGAAGGGATCCTGGTTTTAAAAATGAAAAATGACAGCTTGAATACAATAGTCCAATTTAGAGGGATCATGCACCCTCGGCAGCTTTGCTGGCTACTGGAGGCATTTGCCACGAATACAAATCCATTCTGTGGAAGACGCTGCCAAAGTTTCAGTCCCTTGCCTCAAACGTTGGGTTAGTGTGTGTGAGCATATTCTAAGGGAATTCCTGTTTCTTAGTTGATTTTGGCCCTAAGCAGTATGGATGGGCTTGTCTTCTCACCTCCTGCAAGAAACACACATTCCTGTGAGGGCGTGGGTGGGGAGGCGGAGGGTGGCAGAACTGCAGGATAGCAGGGTCATGACTTGGAAGTCGTTTTTCTGAGTGACAGCTCTACATGGCCCTTGGTGCTCCAATATGTCAGGGAACTAGTGCTCAGACTGGCATCATTTATCTCATTTAAATATTCCAAAGAGAGTAGCCTCTGTTCTCAACTTAGATTCATTTTCATCTTCATGCCTTGAAATGGCCTGCCAGCTTCTCTCAAATGGAGGGAGGAAAAAAAAAAAAAAGAAAGTAAGAAAGAAATGAAAGAAAAAAAATGGTGATGAAATGCAGCAAGTGAGTGATATATAAGGTGAACACAGAATTCAATATCCAGGACGAGGACACATATGTCTTGGATCCCAGATATATAGCTCAGAACTGATGGAGAAATGGACAGGAAGAGCGAGAATCTTTATCTCTGTTCCCAAGCCTTTAGAAATAGCTAAGGCTAAATCACCCTCAGAAGAAAGCAGGAAATGAAGACTGCTCCAAGTCACCCATGAGATTTCAGAGTGCAGGCCACTGGCTCAGTCCATTTTTCCTTTTTCTTCTGCTTTTTTTTAAACCTAAGTCACACCCTGCGTTCAGGGCCAGTTGGTATATGGAGACCTCAGTCAGTGTTTGAGTCTGGGCTAAGCTTCTGATTTCAGTTTTATTTAGGAAGAATTGCTGGATTTCATTTGGATTTACCATCTGAAATCTTTGCAAAAGGCAAAAGTCTGTGTGGGGGGAGATTGTGGCACTTGCCACAGCCTAATCTATTTCTGGGGAAGCCATTTATTTATTTCGTTTTCTAACATTTCAAATGCCCACTCACGTATTGGAGAGTTTATGTGCTTCCCAACCACGTAACATTTTGTGTTACCTATTTCTTTTTTTTTAAAGTTGGACATTATTGCAGCAGGGCTTTTAATAGTTTGGAATGATTATTAGAATGATGATGACAAACTTTGATAGCTTGAAAGACAGTGGCATTTTACATTATATGGTGTTCTATGTTCAGTTATTGTATGCTCCTGCTTTATGGTGTGTGGACTTGCTTCCCCACAGAGAGGTTCAATGATTGAAGAAGTGATAAAGGACTCAGAAAGTGCCTTTGGTAGTTACTAACTTGTGAAGTATGAAGTCCATTATCCGCATTGGTCCTAATAATCCTATAAGCCCCATCATACAGACCAATCCATTGAAATTGATGTTCTTTGAGTTTCCTTGAATTGGCTGAAAAACATTTCAATCCTCCAACCAGCTAGCTTAGTTAGCCTATGGCACTCACTAGTAAAGTGCTACTTTAGGGAATCATATTGGTGTGGTTTAGTTATCCTTGCAAATGCTTCCATTTCAAACTTTGCAATTATAAGCAGACAGGAAAACTCCAGTGAATTACTTTGAGAATTGTGAACCTACAAAGAATCAACTTTTCTAACTGCTTTCATTCCCGGAGGACTCAGAACTTTCCCAGTGGCACTGTAGAACTTCATCTCATTAGTATGGTTTAGAGCCAGGGACTTAATGTTTGCTGAGTATAGGCTAGGAGAACAGGATGCCTGTCCTAGTTACCTTTGTCATTGCTGGGGACCCAGGAAAAACAAGTATCTCTGGTTTCTGCAGAAATGTGCTATATTCGGTTCTGTTTGCTCCTTTTCTAGGTAGAGGTGCGATAGGATTAAAATGGATAAATCAACAGATAAGGGCCATGGAGTTTGGTTCTATTCCACCTCTGGATGAGACTGGCAAGGGCTTCTCCATCTCTTTTCTCTTCATTTTCCTTGTTAATCAAATGGGCATATAATACTTGCCCTACCTCAATAGAGGCAACTTGTGGTTCAAGTAAATTTGTGAGGGCATTTTGAAAAGAGCTATTTGCTATACCCAAAGTAAAGTAGTCATAATTACTTACTTTTAGACATACATATAAACATGTTTGCTTACTTATCAACATAAGTTTATATTAATAATTAACCGCAAGGATAGAGGAAGGGGGCATCCGTATTAGTGCAGCTTGCACTGCACTATATTTCTGGTCCTTCCTCCTTTCTGTCCATGGTAGGGTGCCTTTAGCTGCCCTCTTGAAGTTAGGGGTGGCCATATGATTTGCTTTGGCCAAAGAAACATGAGTAGAAGCAGTTATGTACCACATTCAGGGAGAAGCTTTGAGAATCTGATCTGCATGCCTATATTCTGTTCTCCCTTCCTAGGTCACTCTGAAGGATTTTTGGAGATGGAACTTTTGTCAGCCTGAGTCCCTGCCATGATCCTGATGGGTAAAACCCCCCCCCCAACTTGTGTTGTGTATGTAGCTGTAGCTCTAGTAGAAATGAGAAGTAAACTTCTGTTGTGCCAAGCTACTGAGATTTGAGGATTATTTGTTACCACTGCAAAACCTAGACACATCTGATTGATACATGGGAGTTGCATTTTGGTTTGTTTTCTATAGGCTCAGAAGGCAATGCTATGTTTTTGTTTTATAAGTCCCTACATCCTGTTGTCTTGATAATTTTTTCAGACTTATTTCTCTGTATTTGAATGATTCTCTCAGTTCTGACAAGAGAAACTTTTATTGGTCCTTTGCATAGATGTTCCATCTGCCTGGTACACTCATCCTTCATCTCCTGCTATCCCTTGCCTATCATTTAGATGCTGGCTGAGACATTGCTTTTACAGGGACATCTTCCTTGACTTTTTTGACTATCCCTTCTTTATGCACTCAAGCACCTTGTGGCCCCTTTGCCACAGTACTTAAATACTGCTCTGTAATTGCCTTTTCTGCTATGTCTCTGAGTGTGACATTTTCCTGTATCTTCACCATTCAACCCTAGTGTACAACTAATAATAAATGCCACATTAAAAATATCACATGAGTAATAGAACAGGGTACTTAATGAAGGGAATGGGTCTGGATTTTCTTTTCACCCACATGACGCCCATTTTTGATTCTGGATTTCTTTTCTCTAAGTTGTTGATAATGAGAGCATGTTGGTGGGAGAAGGTCAGCAGCCAAGATAGGAATCTTGATCTATAGCCTGATGGGGGATGGGTTGCATCTTTGACTTTGCACCTAGAGCTTTCTACTGTGTCCCCCCAAGCTCTCTGGGAGCTGTTGTGCTTCCCTCTGCTGCACCAGGTCCCTGGCCATTTGGTTACTGCTTCTCCCACCGCCTTTTGCTCACCGATTCTCTGTCCACCAGGGCCTCTGTTGATAGTCTTATTGTTTCGTTGGAGTAGGCCACAGGAAGATCGAAGTAGATAGTGAAAGGGAACTGGGGTAGAAATAACTCCTGATTCTGAAATGGTACTGAACCTTTAGGACTTACGCAAAAACCTTAGGAGTGGGAGATTTTTGCATATAGTACTCTTTGTTTTTTGCACCTAACCCCTTTGCCAACCAAGGTGCAAGGGAGCTGTCCAGGGTGCTAGGCCTGTAAGACATCACTGGTCGTCATCTCCTGTGTGTATTTTTAAAACACTTTATTAAGGGATGATTGGCATGTAAAAAGCTGTACATATTTAATGTTTACAACTTCATGAATTTGGGGATAAGTTTACATCCATGAAACCCTATATGTCTTACTTTAATCTCCTCACCCTTGAGTTAAGAGTCAACGATTATCTTCTTACTCTTATTTGTAATATTAATATGTAATATCTGTAATAATAGTATTGATGCCTTTACAATCAAACACAAAACAGCTAACATTTATAGGTTGCTTATTATATTCCACGAACTTAGCTAAGGGCTTTATAAATGCAATTTCATTGCTCGCTTGTGACAGTGTTAACATGAAGCTAGTACTATTGCAATTTGCAGATGAGAATGAAGGCTCAGCGTGGTGAAGCCACTTGCCAATGTCACACAGCTGGGACATGACAGAGGTGAGACTGGAATCAAAGTCTGTTGACTCCGACCCATGGCTTCTTCTCTTGTGTTCTATGTCTAGGAGATTAAAACACCTTCCCAATGTAAAAGCAGTAATTATATAATTTCAGGATCAAATTAAATAAAGGGGAGTGATTTTTTGGTTGGAGGTTCTTGTGTGTCCTCTTTCACATCACCCTGAGTGAAGGATCATCTGTTTTGCTTATTCTTAAATCCAATCCCAGGCTTTGCTTAAATCTGGGAGACTATCCACGACTTTTTCTTCTGATAGCCTTATGGGAGAAGAGATTTTCCAGGAGATATGATTTTGGCTGGCACAGCAGCAGCAAAGGGACTTTTAAAAAGAAGCATTATGGTCTTTTGGCATTATTATTCTGGGTGCTGAGACATAATGAAACAAGGAAAGCAATGAGAGCCAAGGTCATTATGGATATAATTCAGATTTTAAATTGCTATTTGTGGAAAAATATTCCTTAGGCCCAGTTGAACCAGGTTAAATCTCTATAGTGATTATATTTACAAGCAATTGCTTGGTCCTGTGCTCCTTTTACTTGTGTGGACACAGTAAGCTTTTGAATTAGTAGGCAGTAGGGCCGTACATAAAAACGGAATATTGTTATTGCTCTCATTAAGGGAGACCCTGATTCTTTTAAGTCTGCTCTGAAAAAAGCCTTTGGAAAAACAAGAGAAATTTCAGTATATCTGATTAATTTAGATTGTGCAATTAACGAAGTGACATACTTAGCAGAACTGCCAGCATCACTCATTAGGTTGGCTGCGTGGGAGGCAGCCTCAGTCTTGGGAAAGAGGCTATTAGTATCAAGTGCCACCACATATCTGCAAGCCAGCCCAAGCAATCAAGGCCCTGTCTTTGAGGCTTGCAGAGGTCTAAAAATCTACTTTTGGTGGTGTGTGGTGCTGTGCTGGTTTTTATTACAGCAGAGGATGGAACGTCTAGAGAAGCAGTGTCATTTTCATAGTTCATGTTTCCTTTAGAGTCAAAAGCTATGTGGCTGATGGTTCTGCTCCTCTCTGTGGGAACTGGAGGTGGCTTGGAGGTTGCTCTCTTGTTCTCTCTGCACTGCCAGCCTGGGCAGAGGGTCCGGTGGCCTGAGGACACCCCTGCTGGACCTTGCTGGACACCTGCATGTTCTTTGCTGGCCCTGTTACTGGGTTTACATGGTGGCAGTCACTGAAATTAAACCATTAAGAAAGTGGCCATTACTTGGATATTTCAAAATATGTCCCTGAACTCTTGGATTAGATTCCCATCCAGTATTCAAGCACAGTGACCACGTGAAACTGACCCGGTCACTTTGAGTGGATCTAGTTAATAATGGGCTATTTGATGTATGATAGACTTTCTAAAGAGAAGGAAACGACCATTTCTCTTCTCTATTATAGTGGCAGCAAGGTGGACAGGTGCTCAAGTGGGGTAGGGGCACCAAAGCTTGTCTAGGTCCAACCTGGACATACATCAGACACGCTCTAAAGCCAAGTGTCTGGGGCAGCTTGGGCAGCAATTCAGAACCTGAGCCCATTGGTGGGAGTGAGCTGACCCTAGGAGAGAAACATTTATTCAGAGTGCGTTGGGGGCATCAGCCAGAGCCATCTAAAGAGAGCTGCTGGCCCATCCAAGGACAGTGTCTGCTATTATGTGACAATTGGTGGGTCTGGATTGGTCCAGTTATGGAGGCAGAGCCCTGAGGCACAGGGGCTGTACACGTATGAGTCGAGAGGGAGGCAGTGATGGGTAGAAGGTCTGTTCACATGTAGCAAGGCTCTAGCTACCTTGAGCACAAGGAAAAGGCTTCAGCTTCTGGGGAAAAGGGCTGGAGGGAAAAGGAGGGCCCCTGAGCAGGTGTTGGGAAGCTGGTGTGGACTAGACTTGATGGGAAATTCATGAAGAAGATCTCTCTTATTGATGGGGCCACTGTGGGAGGGGCTCATAGGACTGCAAAGTGTTGTTACCTAGACCCCCAGGGCTCATTGTGGGCACTCTATATCCTGAGACTGTTAGATCTGAAAGAAATTTCTTGGGAGGACAGTGCAAAAGTGTAGCAATTGTAAAGACTCTTCAGATCTCAGGTCTGGAGCCCATACTTTTTTGGAAGCCACTAAGAGCTGACAGAGTGGTGGTCACTTCTATGCCTCCTAGCCTGGCCGGTACAGGCACAGCAGCAGGGAGTCCGGGCCAGGAGGCAGACCTTTCCAGAAACTCAAGCTTCTATGAGCTGGGAAAGAAAAACATGGGCAGAGAGAGGACTGATGCCCTGTCACTGGGAACTGTCCTTCCATGTCTCATAAAGCCTGTCCCTTCCACTGGCCAGGGCCTGGACATCCACTAAGGCATCCAGCAAATAGCTGCTGAATGAAGATGCCAAAAGCAACATCTGAATCTTTTACATCTCCATTGTCTCTAGATAATGTGACATAGTCTAGACGTTCAGACCTTTAAATATGAAGAATTTACACAGAGGTTACTGGCCACATGTATTAATTCCAGAAGTAAACTTTGTAACTCTGAATAAACCCTACTTTCAAGTCTCTATATGGTACAGTGTCTAGAGTTTGACAGCACTGGTTTGAATTCAAGCTTTGCCAGTAACTAGCTAATGACATCGGCTGAGTAATTTCTTTGAATGTTAGATTTCTCTTCAATGAAATGGGCATAATTAGATTGTCTTTGCTGGGCAGATGAGAGCTAATGTACATAAAATGCCTAGCACAGAGTTGCTGCCTAAAAAATGGAAATAGCATAAACATGTATACATGAATACCTCAAAAATCCTTATCATGGAGCATCTGCTGAACCTGTAGTGAATGGGGGTGTCAGAAGCAATGATCAAATGATTTTATTCTTTTTGGCCTTATACTGTTGATCAAAAACTACATGGAAACTCTTTGTCATAGGTCTGGCATTTATGTTTGGAAGTATTACATATTGTGTGTGCTAGTGATTCCCAGCCCTCTCCCTGTCCCTCACTCCAAGCTGGGATCCTTGTTGTAAGAACTGTGAGGGATAGAGGAGTGTTTACGTCTGCATGGTACAGTGATAGAATGAAAGCTTGAGAATCCTTGATACTGATTTCACTTGCTGGAAACACCAACACATGCTATGTTCCCATCTACTTTCCTTTTAAGGGAAACATTCAGCCAATCGTATTTTGCTCAAGTATATGCCAACACAAAAGCCACAAGGAGTCTGTTCAAAAGAGAAGATAGAACTTCTTCTTGGTCCAGTAGTAAAAAGTCTGCCAAATATCCTCTTTTATCTGGCTCAGAAAACCTTGCAGAGGTTAATTTTCTAACATTTGCAGCTCTTATAACAGCAGAATGATAATTGCAAGCTAGACCATCACTGTATGGATAGCAGCTGCCTATGGTCCCACCACACCCTCCCACCCTAAAGAGGGGCTCTTGTTTTAGAGAGTGCAGGAAAAAAATGAGGAAGGCAACGGCAAGTTCACACCCGGGAAATGAATAGATATTTGAGGTCTCAGGAAACCTGGGAGGGGAAAAAGGAGGTAGGGGAAGGAGGGATTTCAGCTGACACAGGAGATGAGTGGCTCTGCTTGAGTCAGTGATCTTGGTCTTGGAGTTTCTCTGCAGCAGAACTGGTCTATGCCTAAGAGGCACTCAGTTGGAACAAGAAGGAATAAAACTTGACAGGTAACTGTTAGTCAAATTCTCTCTTCCGAGTAACAACACCCCTAGATGTGAAGAGGGAAGGTGTCTGATATTTTACCTGGAGTAAGGCACCGTGTGCATTTTTTCCAGCCGAGAACCAATGAAGTACCTCTTACTGATGATTAATTTTTCCTGGCCTTATAAAGGGCTCGAAGGTCAACATAATTCTGTAGGAAACTGAGGATTTCTTCATCGAATCGGCATTAATTACTTTTTAAATGTAAATTTTCAGCTGCAAGTCTTTTTTAATATTAAAAAAAAAACCTCTGAGTACATCGGGGTAAATCAAAGACTAATTGGTGACCAAATTATAGGGTTTAAAGCTCCTTTATTTTTTGCCATAAGTGAGTCAAATAATTAGCAAATGTGAATACATGCTTTTTCTTTCATTAATAACGAAGCACATGGTGATAGCCCATTTTTAGCAAAATAAAAATTTTAATTTTGGACTGAGGGCTGCAATTTCATTATGTGGCATTTTATATTCAGCCAGTGCTTAGTGTTCATTGTTGGTGTCTCCTCATGCCCAGAGCAAGGCTGGTCTGACTCTCGGGATTGCTGTCATTAGAGGACAAGGTGGAAACGGACAACTGTATCGGGTTCTGTGGATGGGATTAAACAAAACTCTCTACAAATGTGTTACTAGGGCTTCCATTTTAGAAGTAAGCAAGGAGAACCGCAGAGAGATGGGGGTTTGATGACAGGGTCATAGATGTGAGGCCGAACCTGGTCAGAGGTTCCTGTTGGATGCTATTTTCCCTGCGTGATGACAGTCGCAGCCCACTTCCTACCAGCCAGAGCTATTTATATTCAGAGGCACAGATTCCACAGCTGTAAAGAAAGTGCCTCTGAGTGACTCTGAAATCAGAGTTTCTTCTCCCCTTTTCTTAGGGGAAATTTACAAAGTTGTTTTTGAAGATAATCAGAGAGAAAAGGCAGAATTGTCTCTGTAGGAGAGGTTCCATTGTGCCCTCTGTAGCTTCCTCTTCTCTCTTTCAGATAATGTTACTTTCTGTCCTCTCATTCCCAGACACCACATCCCTTTTACAATGAAACAATCATTTGGTCCTTATCTTAGCCTTGCAGGAAAAGTGTTTTTCTCTTGGTTATCCCTGCAAAGATTCTGCAAGTCTTCAGATTAGGGTATTCTGTAAGTCGAGCTACTAACTCTGGCTGGTAGAAGAGAAACAATAAGAGGGGCAAGAGCAGGAAGCACTGGCCATGTGCCTGGGTGGTGTCAGGAAGGGCATCGTGCCACAGTGCAAAACCACTCATCAGGCATGAAGGGAACTGGAATCCAGCCAGGCTCTGCCGCTGACCGGCTGAGCGACACAGGCAGGTCCGTTCACCTTTCTGGCCTCTCTTCTCATCTGTGAAAGGAGGGTGCTGTTCCTGATGATGTCTGGGGTCCCTTTCAGCTGTGCAATTCCGTGATTGCTGCAGGGATCATTTTCCTTCTTCCTGTGCAATGATAACAGCTCTGGGGTTGGAGAATGATCTAACAGTATTGCGGCATGAATGAAAATATGTCTTTCCAAAAATTTTGCTGAAAACAGTCCAGTTTCCGCATCGAAAACCAACCCCACACGCAAACAGAAGTGGCATGAGGTGGTGGTGGAAATGAAGAATAACACCACCACTTTGTATTTTTACCTTTCATGATAAAACAGTAGTTTTAAAAATCGTAAAAATGTACTGGTTTGACAAGTGGCACATTTAAAACCCGATTTAGCAAAGGGTTTTTTACCTTTGTAATTTTAAAACTGTCACTTAAACTAAAAATATAGGCTACCAAGTTGGCCTTTCATATTTAATGTTTTCTTTTTTCCCTTTCTATTTGCAATTCATTCTGTTCAGCTTTGATTAAAGAAGTGGCAGCTGTGGAAGGGAGAATGGCTAATTCATCACTGGGAAGACGAGGGGAGGACTCTTCCCACCAGTTCACATTTGAAACTTTTCAACACCAGCCCTTGTTGGTTTTAGCACGTTAGCCATATATCCTACCCTTAAATGTTAACACACAATCACGTAAGAATTTTCGACATAAAGAGAGCAAAGATAGCCGGAGGATTGCTCTCTCTCCTGACCATAATCCTCAGGTTTTACATGTTTGTTAGAATATGTATGCTATAGCCTTAGATTAATTGGTCACGGTAGCAGATCAGAAAGAATCTGGAACAAAAATGATAACCCTGGGTGTCCTGGAGAGTGGAATACTAAAATCTGCCACTGGGGATTAATGGAATGTTTGCAGTGTACTTTCTCTTTTTAGGCAAGAACTAACCGGTGACCTTAGGTAAGTCTCTGATCATTAGTGAACTGACCCATAACAAGAAGGAATTGGAATAGATGCAAGCAGGTGATCCTGTGTGTTATAAAATCTATACATGTGCCTTTTGTTTTTCTTCTGCGGGGCTTGTTCATGAAGGTATTAATATTTGCTAGATTCAACCGAGTTGACGCTTGTTCAAAGAGGCAGCAGAGCACAGAGGTGGGACATGGGGTTGGTCCTGGGCCTTTGTGTTGAGGGGACCTTGGGCAAATCATAAAACAGTTCTCTGTTTGTAAATGGGGATTATAAGCCTCACTCCTGGGGTTCTTTTAGGCTCAAATGGGATAATAGAACTGAAAGCTCTCAAAAGACTTAAAAGTCTGTTCAAGTGGAAGGTGTTAAAATAAAAGGTCCTTTCTAAAGAATATTGATGGAAACATCTTTATGCACACATGCACTTCATTATCGAGCTGTTTATTCAGTTATTAGTTGTCATTAGCTTCTGTTTCTAGACTGTTGATCTATCATAAGATCATAATAGATGTGTCCACAACAATAACAGACCTGAATGATACTGATGTATCTGGGGTTTACCTCCGGAAGGGACTGGCTTCAAGTTCCATGGTCCAGTGTGCAGTATTGTAGACTCAGAGGGGCACTAGTGCCCTCACCCTGAGATTAGCATGTTCTTTATGACTTCCTTCACAGATGCTGACTGAAACTTTGCTTGAACCTCTCCAGGAATGAAAGGGGTAGTTGAGGTCAGGAAAGGAGACTTCCCTATATCGAATAATCTACTTTGTGCAGAGTCTGTGAGAGAGACTTTAGGCCACTTAACTCAATTTTTATCACCCTCTATACAAATTGAATTTTATCATCCCCATTTTAAAGATGAGGAAATTGAGTCTAAAGAGATTATTTAAATGAAGAAACTGAGTTACAAAGTGGTATAGCTGGGATAGAGATCTCATCTTGTCTACATGCCATATTTAGCACTTTCTGAAAATCTTGCTATCTCTTTTGACAGATTTTTTCCCCCATCTTTTGACGGCTCTAATTGTTAAGACAAACAAGCAAACAAACAAACCCCAAACTATTCCTTATCGTCCAGAGTTTGCTACTAAGCCATGGTCTATGGGACCAACATCACAGGTATCCCCTGTAGCTCGTTCGAAATGTTAAAGCTTGACCTAACTCCAGGCCTACCGAATCAGAACCTACGTTTCAACAAGATCCCCAGTGATCTGTGAGCACATTACAGTTTGTGGATTACTATCTAGAGCACATAGGACAGATCAATTCCTCCTTTTCATGATGGCTTTCTAATATCTCTCCTGACTGCATCAGAATTTTGTCCGAAACAGAACCGTATACCTGTGGCACTTAAAACTCCCCAACTTTCAAGCACATCTCAAAATCCTGAAAGCCTCTATGAAGTTTCCTTGATGAACTGGGGAAAGGTAGTCCTTTCTCTGACTGCCCAAATATACATTTCATAACCTTTCCTGCCCTCTGCACTGTGAAAAATGCCTGAATACTTGTGATTCTGTGAATTGTAGATCTTACTCTGTGCAGTTGCCTACCAATCAGTCAATCCAAAGTCAGGTGGAGGAATTTAGACTTCATGAGACTAGGTTATTAGGCAGGAGAGTGACATAGAGAAAATGGTGAAATAAGCTGAAATTGGAAGATTTATCTTGTGGTGTTCTGCAGTGTGGTTAAAGAGGGTAAGAGTATGAAGACTCTGGAAGTCATTACAAATTATAGAAAACTGAACTTTTTGAAAGCTTTTATTGGCTGTCATTTGGTGCATTGACTCGTAGGTTTCATGTGATGTAAATTTATTCCCTTTATAAATGAACTGAGTTTTGTCAAAATTAGTCAACTCATTGGAGAGTTGTTGTGAAATAAACACATAACCATACACAAATTATAGAACCGTTAATTTGAAACATAGTCCCCACTTTGTCCAGATAATAATCATCTCTGCCATATATTTATAACTAAGTCTTTGTGCCAGTATTAATATGCTAATCATCAATGTCAGTCTTTCCTTATAAGGGCAGGGTATAAGTCTGTTCAATTTGCTTTGTAGGATGCAGCTATAATTTATCAAGTGAAACTCTTTCCCCCTTTATGAATGTTTAGCATGGAACAAAGACAGTCTTTCTCCCAGGGAGTTACCAAGTCCCTTTACCCAGGAAATTCTAACCAGCCACTGACACCAAAGACAGAAGGGAGTAAACTATTCCAGATGAGAAAGGTACTGTTTCTCCTTCTTGGGACCCGTCCTTCTGCATTCTGACCTGTAATCTTGTTGCTCATTGCTCTAACCATCTCTTGCTTACTTGTTTCAGTCAATAGGGGATAGCTCTCTAACTCCTCCCTCCACTCTTCAGACACATTCCTCTTCCACGGCTGATGGTACCCAATGAAGGACTTCAAGATTTCATACCTCACAGAAAAAATAAAAAGAGAACCATGGAAAGAAATTTGAGAACCACTGGGTTTGAGTTATTGGTTTAATACCTCCAAATGAATGCAGACCCAACACCTTCTATTAGCTATGTTTCTAGAAACAGAAACACTGAAACTTGGGTGGCCAAAAAAAAAAAAATAAAATAAAAAAAATAAAATAATAAAAATTTTTCAAATCAAGTAGCATCTGAAGAGAATTATACAATGACCGAAATCCAGGACTCATGTAATCTCTGACTTGAGTGCTTCATAGAACTGAATAATTCTGTTAATTTTTTTAATCACAAATTTTTTCTCCTAAAAGCAGGTTGAAATTGTTAGACACTCTGGCCACCAAGGGAGAACTCTCCCATACAATACCAGAGGGAAATATACAGTAAACACTTGCATTGTGTACGGGTTAAGAGAATCTCCCTTTCTACTGTTAACTTAGACATAGAGAGCCCTTGACTTTTTTACCCAGTAAGGGAATAAATTTCATGGTTGGTAGAGAAAAGATTCCAGAGATAATATTTGATAATATTATTAATATCAATATGGCTGATATTCAACATAGAATTCAGATAATAGGGGATCTGGATTCAAAAGAAATAAGGGATTTTAATAATGTCTCTGGTCTTTGTATAACTTGAATTAAAAACTTCAGATTGCCTTCTCATCAACTAAATGAATTCACAGCTTTGGGGAAGAGTCTTGCCAAGAGTGGGATGACTCCTGCTTGCTCCTGCCTTTTTGGTGTATATCGCTTTGTTCTTGTTATAGGTGTGGACAAGGTAAGTGGTAAAAATCACTTTCATTTTATGTGTTTTAATATGGCTTGTAGTCAGTTCTTCAACTCTTTGCTTACTGTATGGCTAAAAAGGAGGGAGAGCGGCCATTTAAGCTAACGTTTGCTCATCTGGTAGGGGCGGAAAGCTTTGCTGGAACAGATCCCATCTCCAGAGTTACCAGTCTTGAAAGTAGAGCTCCTGATCAGTAGAACCTTGGCCCCTGAGTCACACCTTGGCTGTGACTGAGATGCAACAGTGGTAGAAGAAGGTGTGTTTGGGAGGCTCATTCATCATCATGACCAGGCAGATATATACACCATTCCTTTTATAAGAATACCCATTATTTTACACATAATGAACTCTCTATTGTTTATTCTAACTTAGAGTGTGACTTTTGCTTCAGAAAGCCTTAAAAAAAGGGGGGGGGGAAGATCAATACACATGATCCAGAAGTGGGGGACAGTGGTCAGCTACCTGGATCAGAAGCAATCATGTGGCAGTAGGGAGACAGGAGAGAGAGGAGGGTTACACACTTTTTAGAGATCCTTCAAATGACCATGAACAGAGATCGATAGGATTCTGTTGAAGCCTTAATAGTCACAGGGGAAAGCCTACAAGGAAAGATTCTCAAGCCCCACAAGTGGCTAGTAGACTAGGCCACCATTTATTTAGTAGTCTTTAATTTCTCAGCAATATTTGCATTGTAGAAGTTCTGCATATTTATTCATAAAATTAGCAAATTCTTTATGTTCTTCAGTGTTAATGAAAAAAATTTTGTTTTATTCATTTTACTTTCCAGTTGTTTGTTGTTTATTGCTACTACATAGAAACTACATAAAATATAATTGATTTTTGTATTTTGGCTTTTTATCTTATGACCTCCCTAAATTCACTTACTTCTTGTATTAGTCTTTTTCTGAGACCAATAGACAGGTGCAGAAAGGGATTATATAGAAGCTGTTGTGTGCTTCTTCATCAACAACCTTGAGTGTCCATGGTAGGTCGGGCCCTGGGTAAGGTTAGGGAAGCAGTGCTGGGCTGGGCTGTGAAATGAGCCACAGGATCCAAAAGTTCTGGAAAACCAGCCCCGCTATAGCATTTATTAGCACTGTAGCCTTGAGTAGGATATTGAATCTTGGCTGGGCGTGGTGGCTCACGCCTGTAATCCTAGCTGTGGGAGGTGGAGGCAGGAGGATTGCTTGAGCTCAGGAGTTTGAGACCAGCCTGAGCAAAAGCGAGACCTCATCTCTACTAAAAACTGAAAAATTAGCTGGGCGTTGTGGCATGCACTTGTGCACCCAGCTACTTGAGAGGCTGAGGCAGGGGGTCACTTGAGCCCAGGAGTTTGAGGTTGCAGTGAGCTGTGATGACACCACTGCACTCTACCCAGGGTGACAGAACACGACTCTGTCTCAAAAAAAAAAAAAAAAAAAAGGATAATGCATCTTGTTTAGTGAACATTTCCCCCCTTTTCATCTGTAAAATTAGGATCAATTGTTGTTTTCAGGATTTAGTAAGATTATGTTATTTGCGTTGCCTCCTACATTAAAAGCTTTAATAAATGCTAGCTTTTCCCTGATTCCCCTACTTAGGGGCCATGTGGGCTATTGAGAGAAGTAAGATGTGTTTGGGATCTTAAAGAGTTTACATTCTAATGGAGAAGAAAGATGGGCACACACACAACTAACTATAATGTGGGACTGAATGAAATACGTGTGTTCATAAGAGAGAGAGAGATGAAAGGATACAGAAAAAAAGAGATGATTAATTCTACTGAGGAGTGGGCTGGGAAGGTTTTTAGGGGCAGGCAACATTAACACTGGTCCTGAAGGATTTGAGGCAGTTGTTTCTGATCCTATTGATGAGAAATACCCAGGAATATGCAGCCAGAGCCATCTACTTGATGAGGAAGGCCAGTAGAGTGTGGAATAACTAAGGATATTAAAACACAGATATGTAGAGACTCAGGAAGGAAAGCAAGGAAACTATGTCAGGGGAACTCTCAAGGGTAGGGCAAAGTCTAATTACCCAAATTGAAATCTGGCCTCTGTGGCTGACCTAAGACATCTCTTGAACCCATGAAGACCTCCTGTAGTAGCAGAGGCATGCCTGAAATAATTAGCTTTATACTTCAGCTCTTGTTTGGGAATTCTTGGTTTGTATCAGCCTTTTCCCAGGAAGCCTGAGAGGTATTTTGAGAATGGTTAGAAAATTACCGGGACAGTAGCAGGGCAGGAAAATGTAAAATCAATAAATAATCAGGCTGAATTTTTATTGAATATATTACTAAGGCCATGCTGACATGTACATTTAAAAATTACTTACTAGAGAAAATCAGTGCTTTCCATCTCGTGGTTATTTCGGTTCTAGGAGATGGGACCGAGACTGGCTTTTGCATTCCTGCCTTAGCAGATCCTAGATTTCTCTGTTTTCTTGCTTGAATAGGTAAGCCACATTGCTACCTTTCTCTTTTCTGCAAAAAGGAGTAAGTATTTATCTTGGAAAAAAAATAGTTAACCTAACCTTAAATTGATGTAGAAACAAATAACAGAGAGGAAGGAAGGCTCCTTTGAGGTTATGCCAAGCAGCCCTTTCAGGCAGAGATGCAGTTACTTTCCAGAAAGCATTTTGGGCTCAGTAAGCTCATCACTGTCACTGTGTTTGTGAAATCTCAAGGTCAACAAAATCATAGATATGAATCCTAGATATGGATTTGTTTTTATTTGTATTTTCTGTAAATATTTTCTTTGTACTTCTGTGTAATATTGGTAAAGTTATTTTTGAAATTTTGAGTGAGCTTCAGGAATGCAGGGGAGCTAAGAAGAGCTACTTTGGCCCAAACTGGGGCTTGAGAAGCAACCCTCTCCCCAGAGACCAGTATGGGAGGGGTGGAGTGAATCAAAGTGAGAAAGCCCTGGGATGTCCCTTCCAGGAATCTCATTTTGTGGTTGGCTTTGTAGCACTGAGTTTGTGCTCGTCACCTTAACCTCTGCACAGACACTGTTGCTCGGTTGAAGAAAAAGGTTGCATCTGAACAAATTTGTTCCTACATGGGTTTAATTAGGCACCTACCAGGTGCCCAATTTTGTGCTTGATGCTGCCAGGGATATGGAAGATTTATGAGACACAGCCCTTGACTTTAGAGGGTGCCAGCATGCTATAGAAAGCTGGTACATAAACTTTAGTGTATATGAGTCTCCTGCAGAGATTGTCAAACAGGAACCATGCCTAGAGATTCTGATTCTGCAGCTCTGGGAAGAAGCCCTTGAATGTACATTTTAAGAGGTAAACCAGGTGAATCTGGTTCAGGTAATCCATGACTCAGACTTTAAAAGACAGCAGTAGCATGGACTTAACATTTTCATTAGTGAGAAAGACCTGCTGTTTAGAGACTCACTCTGCCACTTACCAACTGAGTGATTTAGAGCAAGATATTTACAATTCTCAACCTTTATTTATTCATCTATAAAATGATGACAATGATGCCTGTCTCATAGGATTAGTGTAAGAATTAAATGAGATAAAAGCTAGCACAATTCCTGGAACATTCTAAAAACACAAATAAATAAATTTTCTTACCCTCCCCTTCAATGATCTAGCTGGGAAGATAACACAGGCTACTTTAGCTTTCAAGTTATTTCTTATTTGCCAAAATGATAATGATGTTGATAATCTATGCCACACACCTGGCTCTTTGTATTGCCTAAATTTCATTGTTAGTCTTCTGTTTGTTTTGCATTTTTAAATGAATGCTTTGGCAATGTGTAATTGGCTCACCAAACCCAGGAACTCTGAGATAGTGCCTCAGGCCACCGGAAATTAGAATTGTATGAGATCTAAAGACAGGATCTGGATTTGGGGTTGAAAAGTCTTGCATCAAAGATGGGAGAGAAAAGCTGCCCTCAAATCTTTGGAGGTGGTTCTCTGGAAAGGTCAAGAGTGAACCCTGGGCGAAAAGTTAATACAGAGGAAAACTAAGACCATAAATTCTACTGTAAGGCGTAGTTAAGTTTGGGGTCTATTGAAGGGAAATAATAGCACAGCTTACAAGACTGTTTCCTTGGTACATTTCAGGCCAGCTTCTGAGATCCAGTCCATAGCCTTGCTGGTACTAGAGAGAAATCTTTGCTGGCTACCAGAAAGAGCTATGGCTCTGGGACCTACTAAAAGGGGTCGTGCTCCAAGGGAAAACTTACAACTTGAGGCCAAAAGAGCTAGGAAGACCAGGACATGCAAATAAAGCTGGCAACAAAGAGGTGGAGGGAAATTGCAGCTTGAAGAACTATCAAGGATTATGCTAATGTCTCTAGATCATCTTGGGACCAGTAGAAATTCAGGCATAATGAGGGGCAGGTAATGCCATTGAACCAGAGATGTATGCTGGGTGGTCCCAATCCTGAGAGCAATTGAAAAAACTGTGGGCAATTCTCTTACACCAAGAGTAAGGCCCATCGGAAGTTAAGAGACCCAGCCAAGCCAAATGGCTTTGGATTTTTACTTTAGCTCTTGATTCTAACTCTATCTACCCTCCAAACCCCAACCTTCACAGGGCTTGGGAAACGAAGACTGTGTCATCTCCATTACGGTGCAACTCTCAGTTCATCCAGAGCAGTAGCCATTTGAATGCTTCCCCATATAGCCTTACTCAATGAGTATTTCATAGAGAATCACAGAACGTGCTAGAAAGGGAAAGGGCCTTAGGGGTCATCTTGTCCAATCTCCTTATTTTCTTGATAAGAAATCAGACCCAGAAAAAGTATATGACCTTCTTAAGGTCACAAGGCTGATTAGTAACAGAACTGTGCCTGGAACCTGGGCCTCCCAGGACACTAGGACACTCACATTACTAAGTTGTGCTTTCTCGTGATGATTTATCCTTGCCTGAATTTTCATTTATCTGTCTGGGAATCCGGATTGATGCGCCTGCTCAGGCTGGACATGCCACTGCTCAGCATTTAAAATATAAACAGGCTCCTTTTTCTTTTGCGCTTCACATGCTAACCATGGAGTACAAGATGGAGCTGCCACTCACTGCTCACACGGATGACAATTTCATTAACTCGGTGGTGTTGGGCTTTGGCAATCCACTCATCTCATAATTGTGCTAAGCTCACTCTGGTGAAAACTACATGAGGAATTTCGAGCAGTTCATAATGAGGAAGCCATTGTTAATGTTTCAACAAAATTAGCGTTAAAGTTTTAGCGTTATTTATTCACGAATACTTAAAAACACTGGCCTCTGAGATGTCAGAGCAGAACAAATGCAGTGGTCCTGGCCAGTGGCCTCCTGCATTTATAAACTTACCTTTTAGGGTATACCTTGGGAGTAATTTGGTTAAAGTTGTTTTTGAAGTGGCCTGGCTGTAGGTGATAAGCATCCTTTACTTAGCAAAGTGCCATCATAAAATGTGGGCTGGAGGCATGATAGGTGACCACACAAGCGAGGACAATGTGGCACCTGCAGCAGACAAGGGCTGAGGAGGTTTCTCTGTGGTCTTCTTTGTCCTTTTCTGCCCCACAGTTACTGTTTCTAGCTCTGTCTTGAGCTTGGAGTATAAAGGGTCCTTTCACAGCATGAAAATGTTTTCGTTCTATCCAGTTAGACAAATATATTTTGGCACCATGGCCAGCAGATGAGGGGATGGATTCAGGATTTGTCTGTTTAGCTGGAAACCTAGGGCAACACCAATCTGTGTGCCAACAATTCGGGGTTGTATGTCATTTTAGTTTCAGCCATTCAAGCGAGTACAGCTATTTTTCTTCTGCTTTGGTTTTCTTAGACTCATAGAAAGAGGAAGGTTCAGATAACATCTCATTTGAACAGATCCAGCAGTCCTGTATGGTGTATGTATGGTGTAATTTCATCCTGTTCCCCCACAGTGTCCACCCCTGTTGTAGTATTAATTGATCTGCCAATAGTCAGTCAGATCTCCCACTTTGAACACATGTGAAATGAAGGCTCTCGCTTGAGATGAACCCTTTACTTCCTTCTAATTTTCTTTTGGGTCTATTTTCTCGCCTTCAACTTTAAGGAAAAGAATAATAATACCTTGCGTTGATATGCTTTTCCTAACTCATTCAAAGGGCATTTGTACCTGTCAGGATTTAAGTAGCTTAAAACCAACAAGGTTTATTTATTGCTGTCACTACAGAGATTGGCTGGGGCACCTGGTCTCTGTCATCGTCACCCTGGGCCACCCTCCAGCCAGTCCCTATGCAAGAGGAAAATAAGTGTCAAACTTACGCCATAGCTCTTAGAGGTTCTGCTCAGAAGTGATACAGATCCTTTCCACTAACATTGTATTAGCCAAAGAAAGCCACATGGCATAGGTAATATCAAAAGTAACAAAAATACAACCCTATCATGTGCTTAGGGAGAGAATAGGCAGCATTTGTTGAGCAGCAGTAATGAATACCAATGCTTTCTTAAATTATCTATTTTTATTCTGAATTTTTATAGTAGCTGTGTTCTGAGAATAGCTGAAAGAGAATTAGAGATTTTATTCTATGTCTTTCAAGATAATAGTTCCCAAACTTTCAGACTTCACAGACAAATGTTATTTTTAAATTGTAGGGGAGGGGGATGCATGGTTCACATGGCATTGCATATCATTAATTTTGTGAACTGTCAACTGTTATCCATTTATAAAGGAAAATTCAGGAATTGTAAAATTTTGAAAATTCAGAAAATGTAGGAAGCATATAATCTTGTAAGAAAGGTTAGTTTTTTGGGTATGTTTAGCTTTATGAAAAACTGTCAACATTGTCCTTATGTTTTCTCTATTTTCTTTATAACTTTTGTGATGTAGTGTTTGAGAACTACTGCTCTGACAGGTTACAATGTCAAACTGCCAGGTAACGTGAATTACATGCATAGGGCGTACACATGAGGAGTTAAAATATTAAAGAGATCAATGAGGTATAAGAGTGTATGCAAAGTTTTGCTAACTATGCAAATAGAAGATAGACTGACAGGTTAAAGGCTAAAAAATGAATTATGGGCTAGTTTGGAGAAGGATAGAGTGGACAGGCCAAGCTAGAATTGAGAAGGAAAGAAGGAATGAGCGTTAACCTGGGAAAAACATTTGGAATCTAAGTTAATAGCCTTGACCTTGGGATTTTTCAAAACTATATGTGAAGAAAACTTGGGAAATAGCAGTGAAGTGAAGAATGAGAGGGATCATACTACTCAAACTGGAAGTACTATGATAGCCAAATGCTTGGATAAGTCACTTAACCTGTAGATGGATGCCTTTGGTCCCCTAGAGCATCCACATCTGTACAGCTGTGGTATCTGTATGGAGAAAAGATGCTTGAGATTATAATGGCCTTTGGGGCCCTGAATGTTCCACTTAAAAGATTGCCTGTTCTACAGAATCAGTGAAAGAGGCTGCAGAAAGAGCTACCTGGGAGGAATGCTTTGCTTTGGGACAAGGCAGAATTGGCTACTAATTCAATGCACAAGTAAGAGAAGGAAAGGAGTTGAGATTAATTTGTGGTTTCTGTCTTCAAATCAGTAATGTCGACACTTGCACACACCAGGAAAACAACGTTAAGTGTGGCCAAGCGAATCTTTTTCATCTAGATAGAGGAAAAAGGAAACTATCAGAGTATATAGTATGTATTATCCAATTTTTTAGTCCCCTCACTTCTCCTAAGAAAAGTAGTAGGCATTAGTAGGCACTTTAAGATCTCCATATGTTGCAGAGAGCACCATTACAATCATTGGAAATCACTGGCTTGGACGTTAAGAGTATGTTGCTCAAAACCCAGACCAATAGTGGAGCAGGGTTATAATTCTGGAAAATGTGGGTTGAATTAAGCAAACTGTTCTTTTGACAAAATTACCAAAACACTCTTAGACATGATACCATTTTGTATGAAGGGCTATCATACAGAAATTCAAATTTGTAACTGCTGAAATTTAGTATAGAACCTGTGGGAAAAGCATATGCAAAAACATCTTTACCTTAAAAAAATAAACAATAACAATTTGTTCTTTATTTAGTATGAATTTTATTAGCCCTTATGTTATTATATCAGGTGTCCCAGAATCTCTGGTACAGAAGGGTTCTAAATTCTGGCTCAAGGAGCTCGCACATCCAGGTAAAGCAGAAGTTTGCACAAATGCTACTGTTATGGGTCAGTATGAGCCCTGGGCTCTGGTCTGGCTCTATTCATTGTGGGTCTTTAGGGCAGTTACTTAATCTCTCTAGGTTTCCACTTCCTCAAGCACAAAATCAAAGAGTCAGATTGTATGGCCTTTATGATCTGTTATGGTTCTATGATTTTAGTAATTTGTAATTCTCAAACTAGAGATATTAAATGGCTCCTGGCAAAATTGTATGAATTTCCAGAGTATTCAAGTAAACAACAATGGTTGGACTTTGTGCCCAATCGTAACTCCTTTTAGAATAGTCTGTACCTTTCCTGGCTTTTCTTTTTCCATTCTATTACTCAGGATTTTTTGCTGTAAATAAAAACTCCTTTTTAAAATTGAGCCTTCCCCTGCTGTCTGATTCATTCAGTGATGTTACAGCCCACAGCTTGAGATATGACATTTCTTTTCATTTTGGTGAAATTGTGATGTCACAAAACTTGAATTGATGCATCCAACTGAATTAAGCAGAAGGAGCAAGATAATTACAGATGAGAATGCTCCTATCCACAAACATATGTGTCTAGGTAATCAGCAATGATGGGAAAGGAAACACAGGCAAGGCACATAGTGAAAATTTGACAGGCTGTGACTCTGGCCTAATGCATTTTTAGATATAGCGTCTTGTTTTAAAATTGTAGCAAATACTTGACTCTACCCCAGGAAAGAAGCAATTCAGTATTGTCTGCATACAGTGGACCACCCCCAGCTAAATCATACCACTGGTCCTTTGGCCCAATTCATTAACGCCAGAGGTTCTAATGTTCCCCAAATTTGGATTTCCTTTAGTATAAAGGCAGTTATCTTCACTTGCGAATTGTAACTCTAATAGATAGCTTATCTCCCAAGGATGCTGACCGGAGAATTATATTCTGTTTCACGGATGGTGGAACTGTGCCTCATAAAGAAAGAAAAAAAAAGCTCATTTTTCTCTCATATAGATTCTTTTCCCAGTAAGGATAGACTGACACTGAGAAATGCATACTATTTTAGCATCAGTTCAGAACATGTTAACAGTGTTGCAGCTTCATGTGAAAGAGACAAAAGTGACATAGGTGTTTTTTGTCTTCTGCTTTTGATAGGAACTCTTGATGACAATGCTGAACATCCAATGTTCAGTAATGTCGCTTACCGAGTTAAAACACGAGCATCTGACATGTTGGTGAAGATCTCTTCAATTTTCACCACTATAGAGAGGGCTGCCCCTTTAGCTGATTGTTCGATGTGGCAATTTTAAGAGAGTTTTAGACCAGGACAATCATCCAAAGTTGGGATGGAAAAGTTAAATTATATAGAATATTGCAGCTTATACAATGGTTTATAGCCCCATCATTGGAGAGGCAGAGAAGATTTTATTATGGACATGCCAGATTAGTTTTCCCTACAGATCACACTTGAGTTCTAAATACACATCTACTATTGTTTCATAGAATTTAATTATTTTTCTATACTTTAGTATTTCTTAAGATAACATAACTTCCCCCCTACTTTTGAACCATGAAACATTGAATTGATCTTTAATATCTTCTCTTTTCTTCTTTACAATTTATTCCTAGCAATTTTACATTTAAAAACTATTACCAAGGCTGGGCACAGTGGCTCATGCCTATAATCCTAGCACTCTGGGAGGCCGAGGTGGGAGGATCGCTTGAGCTCAGGAGTTCGAGACCAGCCTGAGCAAGAGCTAGACCCTGTCTCTACTAAAAATAGAAAGAAATTAGTTGTATAACTAAAAATATGTAGAAATTAGCCAGACATGGTGATGCATACCTTAGTCCCAGCTACTCAGGAGGTTGAGGCAGGAGGATCTCTTGAGCCTGGGGATTTGAGGTTGCTGTGAGCTAGGCTGACACCACGGCACTCTAGCCCGGGCAACAGAGTGAGACTCTGTCTCAAAAAACAAAATAAAACAAACAAACAAAACTATAATCTCATTCTCTCAATATTCACCATACCAACCCTAGGCTCCAAGAAGTCTGGGAACTAGAAAGTAGAAGTTTCCTGAGCGTATATTTAAGTTTCTCATCCTGTGGGCTTTTTCTAAAAAATTTTTTACAGATTTTCAAAACCGTAAGAAAAACAAAAGGAAATATGGTGAAAAAAAGGTAATGTGGTCTCTTGGATGGTGTTATGGACATGTTTGTGTCCCTGTCCTAATTCATATGTTGAAGTCTTAACCCTTAATGTGATGGGCATTAGGAGGTGGGCTTTTGGGAGGTAATCATGTCATGAGGGTGAGGCCCTCGTGTTTGGGGTTAGTGCCCTTACAAGAAGATGCACGAGAGGGATGATCTCTCTTTCTCTTTCATGTGAGGATACAATGAGAAGGCAGCCACCTGAAAACCAAAAAGCCAGACACCAGACCTGCTGGCACCTTAATTTTGGATATCCCAACTTCCATAACTGAAAAATAAATTGCTGTGCTGTTGTTTAAGCCACCCATTCTCTGGCATTTCTCTTATGGCAGCCCAAACTGACTAGGACAGATGAGATCCTAGAATAGAAAAAGGATTTTAGATAAAAACTAAAGAAAGCTGAAATAATGACAACAGCATAATAAGAACCAATAATGTATATTGGTTCATTAGTTGAACACATGTGCATACTAATGTAAGATGTGAACAGGGGAAACTGTGCAGGGAGAGGGTATTTCTGGGAAATTTCTATACTGTCTTCACAATTTTTCTGTAAATCAAAAATTGCTCTAAAATAAAAATTTTGTTTAAAAATGTAACAGTACAGTAAGTAGGGGAACTCAGACGTAAAAGACAGAGATGGTGAAGTATAATTTTATATGAAGTGGTGTGGGCAGAGAGATAGGACTCCTGAGTGTGTCTGTTTTTAGGGTAGAAACTTACTGGAAGGTTCTGCAGCTTTCCTACAATTTCCTAGGTATCAAGCGACTACGACTGCCTTAAAGTTCCCCTCAGCTTGACTGAACTTTAGATAGGTTTCTTCCTGACTCTAAGTCCCTGCTCTCCCTCTACATTAGGAAAGTTGCAGTTGTAAATTATTTCTCTGCCCCTTTAAGTTGTAAATCTTCCATGACCTAGGAATGTCTTTCTTAAGTGCCTGGAAGCCATCCCTTCCAAACGTAATCATCAAGAAAGATAGGGCCCCTATTTTCAGGTTTCCATGGGAGGGTAGGAGCCTAACTTTGGTTAGCATTTAGCAAACACAGGTGACCTAATCACATAGACCACCCTTCCATTAAAGTCTTCCCTAACCTTTCCATTTGCTCACCTTTGTTCTGAAAAATCCTCCCACCTTTTGTTTCAGTGGAGCTGAGTTCAATCTCTCTCCCTTATTATGTTACGTATATTAAATATTATATAATAATAGTCTTTACTCCTATTGTAATAGTCTTGGTGAAGTCTTCCTTACTTTCTGTAACAGGCAGTCAGTGAAACTTTTCTTTTATATCAGAGACTATCCTGAATGAGGCTAAGAGAGCATGGTTAGCCTGGCCACATCAGTAAGTGGTGAGCAACTGTGAGGTGAGGACTTTAGAGGTCAGAATTACTTTCAGAGGATTGTATGTTAACTTAGGAAAACCCATTTAAGATATCGACATACTATAAAATTTTGCAGTGTTGTTAAGGAATATATGGTTTTCTAAAAAATATATCTTTTCTCTAACACATTTGGATTCAGCATGCTTAGGCTCTCTTACCAAACTAGCTGATGAGATTTCTCTAGGATTCTGAATGGAAGTTCCAATGAGAAGATGTAGGACATTCCATTCCAGTGTAATCTGAAACTTTCAATTCACAGATATCTCTGACACTTCATTTCCAAACTTTGTAATTTTGGAACTACACAAACATGACTGTAATGTGGTTGGGAAACATGTATATCCCTTTGAAACTGTTTATGTCAAAAAGTCAGCAAACTAAGACCTGTGGGCCAAATTGGCCCCTGACTGTTTTGTAAATAAAGTTTTCTTGGCACTCAGCCATGCTTTTTCATTTACATCCTGTCCATGGGTATTTTCATGCTACTCTGGCAGAGCTGAATAGCTGCAACAGAGGTGGTATGGTCCTCAGAAATTAAAATACTTGTTATGTGACCCTTTACAGAAAAAGCATGCCAAGCCCTGGTCTATATCACCTGTTAGTCAAATTGCATTAATACAATGTTTTGTTTCCAAGGGAAAAACACAATTACTTACTTATAAATCAATATAATTTAATAAGTATACAGAAGTAGTATATTATGGTGGTTAACAGTATGAGTTGTGGAACCACATAGTGGCTGGCTTTGAAACCTGACTTTACCGTGTACCAGTTGTATGACAAGTCATCTTGCTAGTAACCTCTCTATGCCTCAGTTTCCTCATCTGTAAAATGGAGATAAGTAAGTCATTGGGTCTTTAAGAGAATGAAATGAGTTGGTAACACAAATACTCAGAACACCAGCACATAGTTGGTATCATACATGTATTTGCTATTGCTATTAAAATTAGTATATCTATTATAGATAAAATCTCTCTTTTATGAAGGGGTAGTAGATAAGAACAAACTTGGTGATTATTGCATAAGCAACCCTGTACCCACAAGAGAAACGCTTTGAATATTCTGTTAGCAGATGCTTACTTCTTGTCCGTTTCGTTTTCCGCACTGTCCTCCCCCTTGACATTTTACTAATAGGCACCCAGTTTGGTAGGGCCTCTCTCTATTTGTTGATAACTGATATCACATACTGTGTTTATGGAAAAACTTGCAACATTTAAAGAAATAAATTAGTTATGGTGGAATTTCATGCATAATGATGGCAATGGGGAAGATAAGGATGTTCCTGTTTTTCCCTCCCAGATTACAATATGTTCCTGAAACTTACATTTCTGTTCAAGTTCATTTGGTAGCATCCTCAACCATCACCTCTTCTTTTTGTCCTGACTACTTCCCAACTTGGAGTAAGGGAGCCCTGAATTTAACTTGAACTTCTGTTTCCTTAGCTATAAAATAGGGTTAAAGTTGCTTTGCCTATCTCACTGGGGTCTTCTCAACATCAGCTATGCCTGAAACCCAAAGTCTTTCCCACAGCTGAACCCTATACAACTTGCCTCTGGCTGTCTGTGTTTTCATGTCTGAGTCTCTCCTTCTTGCCAGATTCTCATGACAGTGCCTCTGTGGTGTGACTCCACTGTGCAATAGAGTTTCAGCCTCAGGACCTTTGCCCTTGCTGTTCCTTCTGCCTGGAAGGCTCTTCCCCCAGTCTTCCTCTGGGTCTCTGCTTCATTGTCAATTTCCTCCTCAAGAGGACTTCCTTGACCATCTTATTTAAATGATCACTGTTTATCACATTGGAGCCTCTTACCCTGCTTTGTTTTTTATCACCCTGCTTGTCATTACTGATCTTTGATATTCTTTTATTGTTTCCTGCCTTCCCTCTAGAGTTTAAGCACTATGAGGTTAACATTTTGCCTCTTTCAGTCACTGTTGTATTCCCGGCACTGAGAACTGACTGGCACATGGCAGGTATTCAATAAAAAGGTGTTGAATAAAGGACAGGACATGAGACTTTGCATATTAACTTGCTTCAAAAATCGTAAAGTTGGAAGACAATTTAAGAGATGTGCCAGAAGAATTCTTGCTTTTTCTATTTCTTGTCCCTGCAGTTGCTAAGACATCCCTTCTATCTTTCCCCACCAATCTCCTTCTTGCCAGACCTCCTTCATTGGTCCCTGGCTTCTTTTCATCAAGTTTCTCTCACCAGCTTTCCATCTAATTTCCAATCTCATCTGAAATCTCATTGTTTTCCTCTTGCTTCTTAATCTCCGATCCCTCTCAGTAGTCTGTAACTCTATCACCGAGAGTGCATCAATGCATCAGCGCACAAAGCTGCTCTGGAGGTATGAGACAGTGACACAATTAAGCAATGGCTAAAAGATTTAAAAAGTCACGGCATCTTGTGAGCTATTATTAATTTAGAAACAATCAAAGAAGCTCAAACTACATGAATTCTGTAATGGCTTTGGAGAGCAGAGTCTCTGGCAAACGCTAGAAAATACCATACATAATTTGAAATGGGGTACTCCCTTTGGATAATTCTTCCAAATCATTTCTGACAAATACATCAAGACAAGATTGGGAGGGAGACCCTGGTGGGAGGAGATCCACATTCTCTATTGTTCTGATGCTTCCTGATTTCTGGTTCTGCCCCCTCTCCCTGTAATTTGCTGCTACAGAATTTGGAGCAGGAATAGCTACCTTCATTCAGACCCTGGCCTCAGAGACCACATCGATCCCCCTAACTTGAATTCTTTTGATATTAAATTTAGACATTCAAAAGTATCTTCTAATAGGAACTCAGGAAAACAAAGAACTGTGACAACAACAGCAACAACAATCAAGCAACAAAGGAGACAAATGAATGAAGACAGGTCTAGAGGGTGGGTGGATAGAGCAACCGAGGTCTTTTGTGGGATCTAATAGGAAGAACATCATAAGGTGGATATCTTGTTTCTCAGTACTGTGATTTCCAAGCATTTTGGGAAACAAGTGCTGCTATCTAGGCTTGCAGGTAGAATACCTGAGGAAGAAGGAATCTGCATTAAGTGGAGAGGGAATCAGGAATGCGAGATGGTCTGTGGATGATGAGTGTATAATTTTGAGTATAACCAGGGAGCATCCCTTGGATTGTCTCCAGTCCTGGGCCCTCAGAAATGCATGCCAGACTCTTAAGGAGAGAGGCAGTGACCAGAAGTGAGTCCACCTACGGAGGCTGGAAGAACAAAGAACCCAGCTCCCCTCTGCCCCAGAGCTTCGTAGCAGAGGATGATGCAGTTCCGAGGCATGGGGCTGATGGGATGGGCGTGGCGGTGACTCACTTCGATGCAGTGAGTGTTGAGAGAGCAATTAGGATAAAGCCAACACTGGAAATACGAACAAATGTCATTGTTGTAATCTAGGAGCTATGTGGTCATGTCCAGGGGGACAGAGGTCACCACAATACTCCTGAGATCACACTGGTAAGCGGCTCCTCATAGATGACCTTCAGAAACAGCCTGGGAAAGATTTACAGGAGCTGGACCTTCTCCCTGGCCCCCATAGTGGTCGATTTATTGTTTCATTTGTATCCCCAGGGCTCGTGTACATTTCCAGGTTTGTGTTGGGGAAATGAGAAGCTATAAGGTTTACAGGCAAACTCAGCTTCCTGAGTACAGAAGTCTCGTTTCTGTATCTTCAGTCCATCCTATACTCTGTCCACTACCCCTTGGCTTCTGACTCAGAGGCCATCCTTAATACCCCAGGTATTATTTAAGGACTTGTTACTATGTGTCAAACTCTACAATATCTGCTTTTCTAATTCATTTAATCCTTCCCAAATTCCAGGAAGTAGAAACATTATGATCCCAGTTTTATTTGCTCAAGTTCACATAGATAGTGGGATGCAAGTATAGGATTTGAACTTGGTCTGGTCTGCCAGACCATAAAACACAATCATTTAACTTCTATTCTATATAAATCTTTTAGGTGGCTATAAATAAAAGCACTTAGTATAGGGTTTAGCGCATATAGGTACTCAAAAATGTTAAGGGACTATTTTTTTTTTGTTATACCTATGAGACTGGTCCTCATATTTAGAGCCACAAAAGCAAACTTTTTATCAGCTTTCTGGAAAACAAGTACACATATGGAAGCTAGGAAAATGTTTTAGGTTGAACAGATATTTGTGTGGCCTGAATTCATTCCCTACAGTTAAAAGTGGATATTCTCCCATGTCAACAAGTTCAGAAACCAGAAATATTGGTGAAGTTGGCATCATGGGAAATAAGTTTGAATTGAGTCAGGTTAAAAAAAGTCTCGATGTAAGGTGGCCTTAAGCCACCCACGATTTCTCCAGGCATCCTCCCATACCGGCCTCACTTTGCTCCCCCATAAGCCCTTTAGGACCCCTCTAGCCTGCTTTCCTGCTAGTCATCCAACCCTCACTCTGACCACAAGCCTCCGGTGAGAGAGGGGAGGCAAGCCCCACCTCTCCAACTCAAGTCGTTCAGGTAGACTTTTTGCTATCAGCAGTCTCCTCTTCAATAAAACAGGTCAAAGTGTATGTAAGGCTTGCTTGATTTTCAGGATCTGAATCCAGTTAGCCTCTTTTACCCAGTGAGATAAATTGTGAAGGTTGCAAGGAACCTCGTTTTACCTCAGCCTCTCAGGGCTACTCAAAAGTCAATTAGAGCTAGCAAAGGCAATTACTTCTTTAACAGCAGAGTTTCCTTGAGTTCTTGTAGTCTGTTGGGGAGAAGGCAGGGGAAGGAGGGTGGCCAGTCGGGTAGGGTTGGATGCTGTGGCAGCATCTGTTCTACCTGGAGGATTGGTTTGAATAAGCAAGGATGAATTATTATATTCTCTCCCCTCGGGCAGGGCTAGTAATTCCCCAGCCCCTTCAATTTCAGATTCCCCGGGTGTGCTTGGAGCAATTATAAGTAAAGAAAACACCCAGTGCTCCTGCACTAATAAATTACACAGTGCTCACCTAATTAATAAGGTAACAGTGCCCTGCCGAATTATAATCATAAGGTAACCACCATTTAAACAATTCATTCTTAAGGAATAGCAAATGGACCCAGACTCAGGAAGTGCAATAGGGAGGCATGTCACGGGACAGAAGGCAGGCACGCCGAGTCCTGACAAGGGTGATGGAGTGCAGAGGCTAATGTTTCCTGCAGTGGCCTGGGGATTAATGACTCTGAGCCTTTCCAAGGATCGCAGTGTTTTGGATAATCTTGGGCAAATCATTTAGGTATGCTAAGTCCAGAAGAATCAATCTTACCATTTAAATCAATCTCACCTACTATTATTAAATGCTGATAATTTTCTTTATAGAGGTGGCAGGAAAGACTCATGCCATGCCATGGTACATTTAGCAGAATAGTGACCAATAATTATGGGGGGAAATGAGGCTATCTCCTTAAAATGTCCTCCTTAGCAAGTCCTGGTGATTTGGAAAGGTAGCATCAGGCAACGCTGTACAAATACTGTTTTGTTGTGAAGCCCTCTCACCGATGCTTTATAGATAATAGCAAGATTATAGCCTTCTGCTTTCTTAAAACATCCAGTGGCATCTGTCAATCCAGAAGGGAGGCTGTGAAGCTTGTTGTTTGATTTTAATATTTCTGTGTTGAGACTCAGCAATGATGGTAATAAACTGCAAAATCTACTCCAGAGGCTGCTCTCCCTGGAAGGAGCCTATCCAAACATTCATGTGCTCAGAAGCCCAATTCCACTTATCTCCACAAATGAAGGAAAAGTGAGGCTTCACTATTTTTAAGGAGGACACAATTTTTCAGTGATTACCTTACGGGGGAAAGGCAATAGATGCACTATGTTTCCTGTTCCTTATAGGCTCCTTCCTTCTCTACATATTATTTTCTAACACATTTGCTGCCTGATCCTCAGTCTCTTATCCGTGGTCTCCTGTGTGTGTTACACTCTGCAGTTTATGCTGATGTGAAGGAACTCTCAGGGCATGCTATCATCACGAGGAGCCCCCGGGTCACACTCTCGTCATAACTGAACCTCCTGCGAATGATCTAGAATGCCAGATCATACGCCTAAGTGAGGGATCATGCATGAAGAAGTTGATATTTGCTGCAACTAGGACTCTCAGAATTTTTGGCCAGCTGCATTCGTCTTCCAGAGTTTCAAAGGGGACAGATATCTTGTGGCTACTTCCAGAAAATCACTGTCTCCTGCTGAGGAAGGCTGGATCACTCAGAGCCAGGAGGGCTCCCTCCGCCTGACATTGGCAGGTCTAAAGTACAGGTATGAAACAGTGTACCTCTTGAGTAAGTCTCAAAATCCAAGTAAGGGCAAACCCTAGGAAAAGCCCATTAAGGAAAAGAAGGCAACTGAGAATGGTCACCCCACTATCTGGAACAGCTTGCCTAAGCGTTGAATTGTGTCTTTTAAAAATTAATACGTTGAAGTCCCAATTCCCAGTACCTGTGAATTTGGCCTTACTTGGAAATAGGGTCGGTGCAGATGTAATTAGCTAAGATGAAGTTGTCAGGGTGGACTCTAGTTGAATATGACTGATATCCTTATCAAAAGTGGAAATTTGGACACATGCACACGCAGGGAGAATGCCATGTGAAGATAAAGGCAGAGATCCAGGTGATGCTATAGCAGTCCAAGGAACATTGAAGATTGCCAGGAAAGCCCCAGGTGCCAGGGAAGGAGCATGGAACAGATTCTTCCTCGCAGCTCTCAGAAGAAACTAGCCTGCCAGCACTGTGATCTCAGACTTCTGGCTTCCAGAACTGTGAGACAATTAATTTCTTTCATTTAAGGTACCCAGTTGGTGGCACTTTGTCATGACAGCACTAGAAAACTTACACAGGTCCCCATGACAAACCTTCTGTAAAAGTGGGACAATAAAGACCTCCTACTGCAAAATTATTTTGAGGGTTAGAGTCAAACACTCAGTACAGTTCATGACACACACTTGAAACTTAATGCATCTGGCTATTGTGATTACGTAATTATCATACCTATCGTTATATCTGTTTGAGGATCTCTCCTATTCCCCCTTCTGTGATTCTCACCACAGTTAGAGTATTAAGTCCTGACGTGGGCTGAAAGCTAACTCCCTCAACTGTGCAGAATGATTCATAGGTTTATAAACCTAAGTTTTAATTTTAGAGCTGAGTTAAGGAGATCCGAGCCTGCCTTTGTGCCAGTGTAGAATGGCAGGATGTAATGCAATGTAATACACATCCACTGGGAGATGGCGTGAGAGTCACCTCCCATAACTTAATCTTTAAAGCTACTTATGGAAGGCTTTTGTCGAAACAGACAGGGTTTCTGCAATTAAATTACCATACGTTAAAAAGGTTTCATTATGGCGTGATTCTATTATTAAAATCGGCAGCAAATTGCAGTGTGGGCTGCCTGGCTGCAAGCCCGCATTACTGAGACCAGCATTCTTTTTAATAGGTGAAAGAATATTAACCTTCAGGAAGCTCTAAAATAACACGTTCTCGAGAATATGCAAATGGTAAGTTGTGCTCCACAACTCGTTGAAAGTGCAGGATATCCGCTGAGAAGACTGATCTTGTTCATTTATAAAGTAGGCTATAGGCTGCTAGAAACTCCACTCTGCTGAGGGAGGGAGAGAAGCAGAAGCCAGGTAGTTCAAAGCTGTTGGGATTAGTGAGACTTTGATGCTGCCCTAACACCGGAATGATGGCCGGTCCAGACCTGTCATCTTTATCAGCCTCTATCAGCCAGCCTCCCTATCTCAAATAAGGCATTTATCTTTCAAAAGATTGCTCAGACTCCAGTGAATTTTAGAGGACCCTGACAAACAGAATGCCCTCTCAGGGGCTTGTCATAACTCTCACTGTGCAAAAACCCTTTTATGGTTGCCAGGAGTTGTTTTTGTGGTCTTGGGTTGCCAATTTGAGCTGGTTTGGGGTTGCCAATTTGAGGTGGACTTAGAGATGTTTAAATAAATACTGACCCAAATTTGAAGTCTGATTTTCTGAAACCAGTGGTCTTGCTTGACCAAATTGACCTTTCTTTATGTGTTTCTATTTTGAGGTTTCTGTCTACTACAATCCACTAGAAAAAACCTTCCCAAACTTTTCAAATCTGGTTTATTTTGCACTTGCTATATGAAAAAGTAGCTGTTGGGAATAATAACTGAAATAAAATTATATCAGACAAATGGTTGTTTCCAACCAATGTGCCGGAGGAAATAATCAATAGCTCCAGTGTTGGAAAATCAAATATGTTGACATTAATATTACTATTGTTTTCCTCTTCCCACTAACATTTTAGATTGTGCCTCTAAAGCATTTGTTGTTCAAGGTTAGCAATCTTATTTCATATGTGTTTTAGTAATTCAGCATTTGGATTTTATAAGCTGCTAATTGTTGTCTCCTGCATATGGTACATAATTTCATTAGTTTGTTTGCATATGCATGTATTTTCTCTTCTCAGTAATAGGAGGTCAGTGTGTTTTAATGGATTAATCTGTTTCTGTTTGCATATGTATATTTTTCTCTGCTCATAATAGGCTGTCACTGCATTTTTATACATTTATGTATTTTATGATGATGTTTTCTATTAGCTAAATGTACACATTTTATTTTCTAAGCATAATTTATTTTTATGCAATTAATACATGAAAAATTTATTCATGAAACAAATATCCAAAAAGCACTAGCAAATATCCAACTGAACTACTTATGATACTGGCCCACAACCCTTGGCAATACTAGTGTCCGGGGTGAGATTCTCTCCTACCACAATGGTTGCAGTCCTTGGTTATAGTCATTGCTGTCCTGGGCGTAGCATTTTCTTTAATCATGGCTATTTGGTCACATATCCTTTTGAAGGTGCTTGGCATGGCCTATGTCAGTGGTACATTTGCCCACGTGACAAGGTTCATAAGCTCAGATTGTTTTGAAGCAGTGGTGAGAGTCTTTCAATTTAAATTAAAAATATGTGCAAAAGGAGGGGTGAGCTCTCCGAAGAAGCTGAACAAGTCTTTGGGGAGAGTCGAGGCCCAGATGCCAACTGTTTCTGTTTCTATTAATAATCCTTTGGCCATGTCTAGGTTATCAGGTGGTTATCTGTCTAAATTTGAATGCTATGCTTTTGTACCTCAATTCCTTAATTTAGTGATTTTGGACTCATATCTATTGCCACTCGCGTGAAAGATGAGGTATATAGCATACTTACTCCCACGCTTTCTTTCCTTACACTCTTACCAATTATTGCTTATTATTATTTTTGGATCTTCTACTGGCTACCTTTATGATTTCAAATATTGGCTTAATAGTCTATTTCTTGATATAGCAAATGTAAACAATATCTCTTGACTCCTTATTATGTAAGATGAGACTTGTATTTTTCTTTTCCCAACTTGTATCAGCTAGACCATTGCTTTTACATGAGATAGTTATACCATTTCAACATGAGAGCTGTAACATTTCAACTTCATGAGATTGTATTTAAGTGTGGAGTTTTTTTTCTTTTAAGTTCAGTGGGTTGTTTCAAACTGGACTTTTTATTTTAGCATTTGGAAGTTTTCTTCTAATTTTTATTTTCTAAAGATTATTTTCTAGCTCCTATTTTTTCTGGTTTCTTCTTTGATTAGATGACTATTGGATATCTTGGAGTGAAGTTCTCATCTTTTTGTAATTTTGCTCTGTGTTTTGGGAGATTACTTCACTTTCATTTTTTTTTTTTTTTTGCCTCACCTTTAGCTTCTATGTCTTCCACTGTATTTTTCATTCTGCTAATCAAAGTTTTCACTTTGAGTCCTCCCCGATTTTTATTTTTCGCAGCATCCTTTTCTAATTTATGATGAGATTATCTTTTCAAGTTTCCCTGAGTTTACAAGTTATCTTTTAAATTATCTGTGTATCACGTGGGATAATTTTTCCAGCTTGTTTAGCTTTGTCCTTTTCTGCAATGTCTGAAGTCCCTCGATTGTTAATATTGTTGTCTTCAGCATGAGGTCGCTGGCGGGGGCTTCCTCTGGCCTTGTGTGGGTGTGATTTTGCAAAGGGGTTTGGGGTTCCTAGAAGTTCAGTGTTTGTGGGCCGGCATGTCAGCCCCAGCTCTTCCCACATGGCTTGCTGGGCTTCTTCAGAGAGCTCGTCTCCTGCTTCCCCGGAGGCCAACGCCATGACTGTTAGACTCTGCACAGAGTCACAGGGAGACAGGTGTGCTGTACACGCTTTTAATTACGCTGCATGATGTTCCACTCCTTCTCCATACAGTGGATTCAGAGTCAAGGCCTCCCCTAGGCTCTGTGGGGAAGAGAGACTCCTACTTTGACTGAGCCTTCCTTTGTGTAGTAGGATTCTGGATTTCTGTCTCTCAGAGATTCAGCCGTGTCTCCTAACTAATGAAGATTGACCTACTGTTCGCAATGCACTCTTGGATTTACTTCTCTTTTGTGCAACATTTGTGCTATGTTATTGTGATTCTTTTTGAGAATGTGGAGGTAAAGGAGTGAGCTTAGTTTATTCTCAGAAGTCCCCTGTGAGGTAGATACAATTTATGAGCATCTCAAGATGCAGCTCTTGGGAACACTAGCTTTTCTACAATTTTTTTCCCTGCTTCCTAAAGAGTGGAGCAGGGCCAAAGCTCAGGTTTACTTCTAGGAATATATCTACAATGAAAAATGCATGCTTTTGTTATGGAAAATTTGAGCATATACAGAAGAGAATAGTATGATGAACCTCAGTGGTCATTACCCAGCGTCAACAAATATCTCATGAGCAATCTTGTTTCTGCTTTATCTTTCTTCACTTTAGTCCCCTCACTGAATTACTCTGAAGCAAATCCTAGACATCCCATTGAAATAAAACCTCGCAATATGGGAATATATTTTCAAGCCAGACCACTGAGGCTACTTTTGCTCCTCCTGTGTCATGTTGCTGTGGTTAGGGGCATGAACTCATGTGGCCACTGATGTCTGGGCTGCTCTCCATGGCCTAGACAGATCAAGGAATCACAGGAATAGCTGAGAATGATTTTTTTCCTCCAATTCTAATGTATTTTTTTCTATGATAGGGCAAATTATTTGATTAATTATTTGAGTAATCAAATTATTTGGTTACTATTAATCAAATAGTAAGTTCTACTTACTATTCAAAGTAGAATATAGTAGCTTTAAAAATTATAAATAATGCTGCTTTTATAATCTGGCCGTAGAACTGTTACTTGATTCTTTTACTTTTTTTCCTCTGAGCTTCTAGCATTGCTTGCGGGAGGCAGGAATAGGGAAGAGAGGGGAGTCCGCAAGCTCGGTGCCAGCTGAAGCCTCTTAAAGCGACTGTGTTGGGGATTCCTGTGAAGAGCCGAGGGTGGCCCTGATAGAAGATGTTCCTGAAGGCAACTGACATTTGCCTACCCTTAACCTTTGTGTCTAGTCTAGATGGAAAAATTCTATCTAAAAATAAAAAGAGAACCCAATGACATGTATAGTGTCAGATGTGTCTCAGTGTGATTGTCTTTTCTTATGGCTTCAACTATCATGTCTATATTAATAATTCCCTACAGCTCTCTTTTCAGCTCAGATTTGTTACCCAAATTGCAGACTTTTTCATCTACCTCTTGGAGGCACCTACAACCATGTCTAGTGCATCAGAAGTAATCACATATTGATCTGAATGGACTATTAGCCATTTCTAAATAGATATTATATCAGAATTTAAAATTTGTTTTACCCTCTAAGCCACCTCTTCCTGGTTCCATGAACTTCTCCCTGTCCTTCCACCAAGGCCTGTGTTTACTGCCTTTGCATTTTTCCTCATCTACATTTTAAAATTTTCACATCTACTCTCTTAGTTCTCCTTCCTGGACCAGTGTGGCAGCCTCCTGACTGGTCTTTGCCGCAGTCATTCCTCCTGCCGTCCATCCTGGGATCAAGTGTCTCAAAAATTCACCTTCATTGTCACTCCCCTCTCATACTTATGACCACAAAACCTCCGTGATTCCCTGGTGCCCGCAGAAGGAAGCCTTTGTCTGGCATCGTAGGTTCTCCACACTGAACACCCAAGGTACCTTTCCAGTCTTCAGGCCACTGACTTCAACTTAATCACTTCATTTATTTGGGTTTTCTTTCTTTATTTCTTGCCACTCCCACTGGAAATAAACCCTATCAGGGCAGAGACATTTTCATTCACGTTAATTGATGTATCCGTCCACACTGCCTAACACAATGTTTGAGATGTAAGAGACGCTGGATAGAAATATATTGAATGAATGAATGAATAAGTTGTTCTTTACTCCTCTCTGTAAATCAATTGGAATTATTTACTATTTTACAAATTACAAAATGATATTTCTTACCTCTTTATTTTGGCTTCTACTATTCTCTCTCCTTGGGATATTCCCATCCTCCCCACCTGTACTCATTAAGACTCACCTCAAAGTTTATATTCTGCATCCCACCTCCCTTGATTCTGCCCTGTGAGAGTTCCTGGACTTTATTTGGACAATCTCAGAGCATCTATTGCATCCTGACTTGTATTGTGGTTATCTGTCTATTGTCTAGGTTTCCTGTTAGAAATTGTAGGCTCCTAGAGAACGGGAAGTATGTTGCCCACATTTTGGAAGCAGGATTCTTACCGTTTCGTGTCTTCCACAGTTGTGGTGTCCCCTGAGGATGTTTGAATCACTCACACTTGTGTTCACTGGTAAATGAGAAGTTGAGAACTATAAATATTTCACTCTTTTCTTCCACACTTACTCTCCAAATCCCAAATATGTTCTTTATAATGTCAATCATTGACTGGCTATCAAGTTTTCTTCTATTTTCTGTACATTATATATTTATGATGTGGTGGAACTCATCACTGGTTTGGGATTTGTCGACCCAACACGGTGTGTTTTTAGACTCAAACTCCTATAATTGACCCTTGGGCTTCTGTTCACTCATTATTAATCTGGATAGATATGCTGTACAGAAACCCAGCTCCAGCTGGGTATAGTGGAGAAAAACACTATATGGAGTCGCTTCTGAATTGCATGGCCTTAATTTGAAATTAGATTAGTCTCTCTAATGTGTAAAACATGGGAATTAAGGAGCCAGCTCTGCCACCTGCTAGCAGTGTAACCTTGGGCAAGTTCCTTAACTTCTCTCTGACTCAACTTCCTCACCTATGAAGTGGGGATAATAGCATGTTTGTTATGAGGCTTAAATGACTTAATATGAATAAATTAATTAGAATAGTGCCTGGCATCCTGGAAACAGACAATAAACATTTGTTTCTATTATTGAGGGAAAGACATTGGAAAGAAGCTTATTTAAGGACTCATCCAGCCCTGAACAAGAAATTTATACCCCTGAGTTAGATGTGGCAGAAACCACCGTGATATTTGTGATTGGAGACTTTCTCCCTTCAATGACTTCGAGAAAAGCTTTAACTCTGAATGTGGCCTAGGAGACCTTTATGATCTGGGCTCTGTTTATATTTCTGGCCAGCCGTGTTAAACTTTTGTTTGCTTCCTATAATTTCTTTCATCTTTAGGCTTTCCTCAGTATACATTTGTCCAACTTTAGTATCTTTTCTTTTTTTTTCTTTTTTTTTTTGAGACAGAGTCTCACTCTGTTGCCTGGGCTAGAGTGAGTGCCGTGGCATCAGCTTAGCTCACAGCAACCTCAAACTCCTGGGCTCAAGAAATCCTTCTGCCTCAGCCTCCAGAGTAGCTGGGACTACAGGCATGTACCACCATTCCTGGCTAATTTTTTCTATATATTCTTAGTTGGCCAATTAATTTCTTTCTATTTATAGTAGAGACGAGGTCTCACTCTTGCTCAGGCTGGTTTCGAACTCCTGACCTTGAG
>CAUYRT010086664.1:0-11099 GCA_963574885.1 Lepilemur ruficaudatus | reverse complement strand
CCCATGTAACAAAAGCTTGGAAAACTTAAATGCATGCATTTTTGTGTCTATTCTTTTATATATTATATGTATATATAGTATATATTTTTATATATACTTTTTGTTTTTTTAGAGATGAGGTTTCACTTTATCACCCAGGCTGGTGTGCAGTGGCACCGTCAGCTCACTGTAACCTCAAACTCCTGGGCTCAAGCAACCCTCCCACCTAAGCCTCCCAAGTAGCTGGGACTGCAGGTACATACCACTATATATATATTTATTTTTTTATGTGTATATATATAAATACATACACTTTTTTTAACCCTTTTATTCTTTCATCAAATATTTATGGAGTACCTACCATGTGTCAAGTACTACACCAATCCTTGAAGACACAAAGGCACAAGATATTTTTCTCTGCTTGTTTTTAGCACTGGCAACCATATTAAAATAGCTTAACTAATTTCATGAACCTTAAATGTATAACACATCTATCTATATTTCTACATCTAGGGAGAAAAAGTCTCCTCTAACCCTCATTTAGAGGGTTCAAATAAGTCATAGTCACTATAGAAAATAAATAATCAGTTACTTTCCACATCAACTTTGTTTTGTCTGCCCAAGGTGAAATTTTCATTCAGACATTTTTTATAAGTAGCCTAAACATTATACAGATATATGCAAAGGGCATCACATTCAGATTCACTGTGTACACCTATCCAATTTTCAATAGTTTAATGCAAACAGTGGGATGTACGAACAAGAAGCAGGCTGTTAGGGTACAGTGTGATTGTGCCATGTCAGGGTGCTCAGGGAGCACACAAGAGGGACACCAACCCAGAGGTTTGGTGTCAGAGAGGAAATGACATCTATTGAGTTCTGCAGGTTGATTAGAAGTTAGCACCTGGAAGAGGCCAGGGGTGTGCAGCATTTTTCAATTTGCCCCCAAACTGTCACCCAGAGACAGGAATTGGAATCTGAAAAACACATTTGCATGAACTGGCAGACACATAGCTGTATGTATGCCTATCTCTCAACTAACTACTCCTGCATGTCTGGCTGCATTCTCAGTCTTTGCCTTCCCTAATTTGACCCACCCACCAACCCCAATCCTAATTCTGACAGTTCTTGGGCCATCCTAAAAGAGCCTATTTAGGTTAGGCACAATTGCTCACTCCTGTAATTCCAGCACTTTGGGAGAGATTGCTTGAGGTCAGGAGTTTGAGACTGGGTTGGACAACATAACAGGACCCCGTATCTAAAAAAAAAAAAAAAAGAGTCTATTTAACCACAAAAGATTATACAGCTAGATCTGAAATAAGGAGGAGAATAAAGAAAAGATTTCTGTGCCCATTTATTGGTTACAGGGTCATCTGACACAGGGCACATTTTAAAAATAGGAAAACATTGTCAGTGAATCCCTCTGACCATCCTCTTGGCATATCTCACCTCTTAACTACCTCACCCCAAAGAGCTGGAGCCATAAGGCACTTCCCTGTGCCATACTCCTTAGACTTGCTCGATTCAAGTTGTCCACCCTTGCTGCACCTCCCACACCTCCCCTCCCCCAGCAAGGCCCCCAATTCCCCCAGTAGCTGGGCTGCTGCAGTTTTGCAGGTGGTAAAGAGGCCTCCGCCTCACAGCCAGGAGAGTTTTTGCCTGAGCTGGCCTAACTTTGCACACCTCAGTCTCTTCTTTGACTCTTTTTTTTTTTTTTTTTTTTTTGAGACAGAGTCTCACTCTCTTGCCCGAGCTAGAGTGCTGTGGCGTCAGCCTAGCTCACAGCAACCTCAAACTCCTGGGCTCAAGCGATCCTTCTGCCTCAGCCTCCCGAGTAGCTAGGACTACAGGCATGTGCCACCATGCCCGGCTAATTTTTTCTATATATATTCAGTTGGCCAATTAATTTCTTTCTATTATTAGTAGAGACGGGGAGTCTCACTCTTGCTCAGGCTGGTTTCGAACTCCTGACCTTGAGCAATCCGCCCGTCTCGGCTTCCCAGAGTGCTAGGATTACAGGCGTGAGCCACCGCGCCCAGCCTACTTCTTTGACTCTTGAATGCACAATTTCTCTAAAAGCTCAAAGTTCTCCCCCTACTGTTCAGCAACAGAGGGCCCAGGTGTGAAGGAGCCTTGTGTATGACTAAATTGTTCATTGGTTAATTGTTTGTAAGGCTGAGGCTGCTCGTGGAGCAAATTAAAATGTCATTCAACTAGCCTGGAGAACAGACTGCTATTCCGGAAATGTCTTGCTCCAGAAAAAGAAATAAATAAAATAAAAAAGCTGGACTACTCCTCGTACAATCTCTCTTTTTCATCACCAAGTGACAACTACTCCTATGAAAGGATCTAATAATTGCATGCATTTTTGGATTGTAACAGGGGACAATGTCTGGAAAAAAACAGTGCTTTACTACAACTGTAGAACAACTTTCCTGAGACAATTGGGGACATTTGAACACTGTCTAGACACTTGTCTTTGTCTTTTAGATATACATAATGAAGTACTTATGGATAGATATGATGTCTGGAATTCGCTTAAAAAATAATCTGGTGCAAGGGGGTAGAGAATGAGGAGGATTTATTTGCAATAACATTGCCATATATTGATAATTGTTGAAGCTGAGTTATAAATATATGAAAATTCATTACCCTATTCTTTTGTACCTTCCTTTTGTGTTTGCTTGAAACTTTTATTATGAAAAAGTGAAGTAGAAAAGGACCAGTGCTTCTCACGCTTCCACTCAGGTACCCCTAACCACAAAGTAAGCAAAAATACACATGCTCTAGACATGAGATAGATACATTTTTTTGAATTTCTTATTTTACTTCAAAAATGGAGGTGAATTTCCGATTCTACTAAATTGACGTTTATTTAGCCATTTACATTTTACATTTAGTAAATGTAAACAGTTTTAAATTACTTGGGTAGAGGGAGAAAACAACTGTTGCAGCAAGGACAAAAGAATTTCTCTCAGGAAGAGATGTCTTGGGACATGGCTTCTTTGAACAGTTTTATTAGGAAGATAAGGCTCTTGTAAGGTAGCGGGGTGGCCTAAGGGTAGGGGAGAGAGAGCGATGAACTGCTCTCCCTGAGAAATGAGCAGTAATTTGGGGTTTGGGAACTCTGAACTAGAGAGGATAGGGGTGATCCAGGGAAGAAGAGAAAAGACCTAGAATGGGAGCAGGAGGCTGGAGCCCAAGTAAAAGTGAAATGTTCCAAGTCTTGAAAATAGCAACACACATTTAAAAGTAAGGAATTCTAATATTCACCGTTAAGTGATTGTCTGTTTTTTATGCAGTGCAACCCCTCCTTTGTTCCAAACCTTTAGTAAAGCCTGAATTTGCAGCTTCTTGTTTTCATAATTAGACTTTTGAGAAGTTTCTCCATTTCACGGTCCTTCGAACTAGCAGCTCGTGGTTTTACAGATTAAGCCTATTTTCATTTTTCTAATAATTTAGACTCTGCTTTTATCTTTTCATTAATTCTGAGTTTCTCCTTCATACTATTTTATTGCCCTTTCTACCTTCTTTCATATATTTCAACATTTTGTGTTTATCAATAAGAGCATTTAACTTTATGAATTTCCCCCGAATACATCTTTCACCATGTATTTTCATTTGTTAATGTCTAAATTATCTATTAATATAATTTCACTTTTGATTTAGTCTTTGATTTAAATTTGTATGAAGATTTCCAAGTAATTTAATTTGGTGAGAGGGAAAGTTATCTTTCTTATTAATTTCTTATTTTATTTCACTGTAGTCAGAGAATGTGACAGTGTAAAATGTGTAATTTATCACCTTTTCAAATATATCTGTGCCAAGGATATATATTTTTGTTGGATACAAAGTCCTGTATGTATCTATTAATTCAAGCCTACTAAATCTACGTTAATTCAAAATTTATCTTATTTTTTTACGTATTCTGTAAATTCAGAGGGAGATTTATTAAAATTTCATTCTAATTGTGATTTTGTCATATTCTCCACATATTTCTAACAATTTTTACTTTAATTATTTTGCCCATAAATATTCACAACTATTATAAAATCTTCTTGGTGGACTGTATTTTTGTCAAAATAAAATATCCCTCCCTATCCTAACTTTTTGCTTCAGATTCTGTCTTGTCTGATATAAATTTTACTACCTTAATTTTTTTTTGGGGGGGGGATTGTTTGATATGTTTGCCCAGCCCTTTATTTTTAGTGTTTTTATTTTTAAGTGTGTCTTGTTAACAATATACCTAATTTTGCTCTTTAAAGGAATCATTCAAAAACCTTTAGTAGAGAATTTAATATATTCACATTCACTGTGATCATTGTGTTTCCATTACATTTTAAGTTCCTGTGTGGGTATCTCCTTGCTGGCAGGGATCCTTTGTCTAGCCGGGGAGTCAAATAAGTAATGCAGATGATTTCAGCCCATAGAATGTTGGCCTTTAGGGTTTGTCTAATCCAATTTGCTCTCTGACAGATGAGGAAACAGGTCACAACATTTAGTTGCAATGCTTGAACTAGCAGCTAAATTTGAACACAAGACTGTGTGATATCTAATATAATTTCTTGAAGGTCTTGTTAGAATAAAATGAACTCAGCTGTAGTTAGTACTGGGTTTTCCCCTTTTTGGACAATTCATATTGTGTTGGTTAGCGCTAGATTATGTTTAATATCATTACACATTTAAAAACACAGTGTAGTAGACTGTTTTCCAAGGAGTGACACATACAGCTGAAGGAACACAGATAAACATTTTTAGACATATTAATATATTAACATTTTAAATATACTAATAATTATGTATTTATTTTCATGTACATTAGGGAAAATATGTATCTGATACACCTGTTAAGGGATATTATAACTTAGAATCTAACACTAAGATAAAACATGGGTCAATTTAAAGAAAAATATTAAAGAGATAGTACAGGTGACAGTATGAAAAATATGAATAACTACAGTTTGGGAAATACTGATTTTAGGATAAAAAAGTTTTCAGAGTAGGAAAACTGGTTTTATATCCTGGATCTGCTCTTGGTGAGGATTAAATATGTAAAATGCCTGCCTTGGTAAATTTTTGGCTGTGTTATTTCTCTAATTTATCTTATGTTAGTCCTGTTTCCTTAATTAGATTGTAAAAACCTTCAATGACAGGAAAAAATACACTTTGCAAAGCAATAATAACTATGAGATTTTTATGTTCCACAAGAAAAGTGGCTCCAATGAGCCAGCCACAGTCTGGTTATTTCTGAACTGGATCTGAGTTTTATTTTTTCAACCTCATTACGGTCATGAAATATGTTAGCACCAACACTGAGGACAGATTTAATGATACTAGATAAGGCCCATAGCAAGGTCAATGGAAAAGATCTTTGCTCTCTACATGATTGTAATCTAAATTAGTCTCCACATTAGCCTGATTATAGGGACACTTGGCTATGCTTTTAACTAGATATGTGAATTGGTTAGTTATTTGGGTTTCAGTTTCCTCAGTTGCAAAATGAGTGTTGTACTCAATAACCTGTAAGGTTTCTGACAATGCCAAACTATTATATAACTCTCCTGTTGGATCCCCCAAGCGAATACCATTAATTAATTAGCCAATTGATTGATTCAGTCATGTGCACTTCCTGTGTGCCAAGCACTGTTAGAGAAAACATGGTACCCACTGTTCTCAAGGGGCCCACTTAATAAGTGTCTGCTAATCTGTTTATAATCAGGCTAAAAAACAATAATGATTTATATTTTTAAGAATTATACTGTGTAACTGGGGCAAAAAATGATGTTAAACTATTAGCTCTCTCAAATTAACAAAAGAATGGCTTCATTAGAGAAATTCTAAAAGACATTTTTTTTTTCTGGAAACAAACCAAAACAATCTGAACAAGTGGTTCTGAAAATCTAGTTTGGAAAGGATATCACCTGTCCACATCTGTCTTGGGACTGTCCAGCCCTGTGCTAAATCCTACCGTGGAGTCAAGTGAAAGAGGAGGGGCAATCTTGCAGAATTTTTTTTTTTTTTTGAGACAGGGTCTTGCTCTGTAGCCCGGGCATCATCATGCAAACTCCAACTGCAACCTCAAACTCCTGGACTCCAGTGATCCTCCTGCCTCAGCCTCCCAAGTAGCTGGGACGCCAAGCTAATTTTTTTAGTTTTTGTAGAGATGTGGTCTCCCTCTTGCTCAGGCTGGTCCTGAACTCCTAACCTCAAGTAATCCTCCTGACTTGGCCTCCCAAAGCTCTGGGATTACAGGTGTGAGCCACTGTGTCCAGCCCAGAACTTTTAACTAGTGGGAAAAATAAGATGTGCTTGAGGGCCTCCTCCCCAGAGCTCACTCACACAGCAACTTTGTGTAAATTAGGAAAAAGCACCTCCTCCGGGCAGACAAGGTATAAAATGGCACCACATCAGGGGAAGAAATTAAATCAAGATTCCCTCCTCCAGACTGGGATAACAAGGGTGTATCTTGGCAAGGGTGCACAGGCGGATTTCAGCTCTGATCGGCCCCTCTGTAGCCTGCCTTTGTGCAGAGCACAGACTGCACACCTGAGTGGTACCCTGGCTCCTGGGGGGCAACTGAATAACAGTTGTAAACACACTGAGGAGGTGCTCATGTGGCTTAAACTGTGACCCTGTGATAAAGAGGTTTTAGAAATTCCTAACTTTACCAACCTTTTCAGATTGAGTAATGCTGTTAGTCTAAGAAGGAAGTTTCCTCACATTGCCTGAGGAAACATGGCTTTAGAAACAAGCTGCATTATTCATATTAGGCCTTTGTCCAGACATTACTGCCATTTCAGCAACAAGACGCCCAGACAGTGTGAGGGTTAAATGTTTCAGAATTCTCTTCCACTGAAGGCTGGATCTTGTTGCCTAGTGACTGCTGCACTGCTCGCTGCTGTCACTCACCTTGTCTCCAGAGTTATCCTCCACTCTCAGAAGAAAGGTTATGATTGGACAAAGGTGACATCATAGCACATGAAGGAATGGCATCTCTTTGTCAAGACAGCACCAATAAGATGACTCAAGAGTTGGTAGCAAAGTGTTTTGGCTCCTTTGTTTTGTTTCTTTAATATAGAGCTAACAAATTTGATGTAACATTTTTTCCATTTTTTGCAGAGCCGATATTGCAGGTGTTAGTGGTGAATTTTTGCCCATAAAGATTTTTTTTGACAGCATATGGATTATCTTCCTGTCCAGTTCATCAATCCTAGCCTAGCCAAAGCCTTTCCTGCCAAGCACTTGGTCAGCACTTGAGAAGCTGAATAGATTACAGGCAGAAAATGACTACTCGGGAGCTCATTACCACACCAGTGGCTGCAGAGTGGAATTTCACACAAGACAGGTTCTTCTTGGTACTTATCTAAGAAGTACCTTAAGTGGTTCCAAAGCATCAATTTCAAGGACAGCCTTATAATAAGACTTTAGGGTACACACATGAGGCATCAAAAGAGTAAAAAAAAAATCGATTAAAGTTGAAAGCATATCTACTTTTAAAATCAAGCAGTTGGAGAAATCTCACACATTTTAGATAATAAATTCTCTGATTACTTTTTCAAACAACATGGACATATTTGCAATACTTTGAATAACAAGCCTGATAATAGTCTCTATTTTATTTTGTGACTTACACTGTGTATTGAAGACATTAGCTATGCGATTGCGGTGTCAGTTGCAGGTTCATTATGCCAGGCTGCTATATTATATCATCTGTTAAATGCTTTCTTTTCTTGGTAAATATTCAGTATACAGCATAGTCACAGCTGGTATAATTGGATAATTGCTTCCAATTAATGCTCTATTTCAAAAGCTGCAACTCCATATAAAGCTTATAGTGGAGCTGTAACAAAGGCAAACCCCCATGGGAAACAGAAGAGAGTGAGAATTCCTTTCTGCAGTTCTACTGGAAAGCAATTAGAGAGAGAGAGAGAGAGAGTACTAATAAATTATATATGGCCCTGCTTTTACCTCCACTGATAAAGAGCCTGTAGTATGTCAGCTGAAATGTGTAAGTACACCACTGCCTCTGCCAAAAGCTGGCGGCAAGTATTTGAACATTGTAATTTCTCATTTGAATAATCAACAATTGTTCTTAAAGTGAACCATACATTTCCTGGGGAAAATTCATTTAAAAGAAGGGAAAGAGAATACTGACACAGAATCAAGTTCCCAAAACAAAAACAAACAAACAAAAAAAAAAAACACCCATTCTCAGAATTCTCATCCAACACTTTCATTGAGGAAAAATCAATTTTATACACAATTTTCTTTAAGAATTCGGATTGCAAGTGAAGGCAGAAAGTGGGTGCAAGTTCTTTTAAACGAAACCTTGATATGATGGGAGGGGAAAGTTCTCCTGCTGACATGGTTCTTGCTCATTTGACTAGAAAGATACCAAACGTGTGTTCTTAAAGTGTTTGCTTGAAAGATCAGTAAGTGGATGAACCAAACTTTGGTGTTGTAGAATTGATAGTACTATCAGCTGATCAAGGCTCAGTTTCTTATTTACTTTTACTCTACTTATTAAGAGATTTAATACTGTAAGCAAGATCTTTGGAGAATGCTTGAATTACTTAATAAAATCTGTCAAATAGGCTAATTATAAAATTATTCTTCTCTATTCCCTTAATGCTCTAAAAAACGTGGATGGCTTAGTTCCAATTACATTTAAAAGTAGTAAAAGCAGCAATAGATTTTTGATAGACTTTTCAATAATGTAGGCTGATTTTAATACAAACGAAAATAGGTTAAGATTTTATCCTATAAAACAACTCGTAAATAAATTACAATAATATAGGTACCAGTTTAGAGAAACAACTCCTTCTTTCCTAACTTCCCAGATTATACATTTTTTGGTTGAGGAATTATTTTGGCTTGAAGGGTAATTAGGATATACTGTTTTGTCAGGAAATATTTGATTTAGGATTTCTATTTAAGATTTTCCATGAGCGATCTTCAAATCTCAGAGCACTATAGTGACCCTTTGAAAATGTACATTTGATTCCTTCACTGCCCTGATCTTGGGTTCTAAGTTCTTGCCATTTTATCCACAGAGCTCTGCATGACATGACTTGGCCCTGGAACCTGAGTATTTCTCAGGTCTTGCCTCCTACCCGTCTTTCCTTTGCACAGTCTACTCCGGGCACAATAGCTAATCCTTTTGCTGTTCCTGTAAAAACATCAAAGGGCGGCAGCCTCTCCCTTTGACCTTCTGCTTCCTTGACCTTCCCTGGTCCTACCAAGAGGGCCTGTCCTCTAGGTGCTTGTGTATCTCGTTCCTGCCCATCATTCCGTTCCCTGCTCTGCTCAGAGGCCACCGTGTGCAGTGTTTCTCCCTGTCCACCCTAAAACAGCAACTGTCACCCCTCCTCACCTTCCTCTTCCTCACCTTATTTTCCATCGTAGCATTTATCACTTCTGACATTTTATTTCAATCTTATTTTGTCTATCTCCTCCTGCTAGAATATATGCTCCACAAAGGCAGAGACCTGTCCATTTTGTTCGCTGCCAAACTGCCAAGGCCCAACACAGTGGTGGGCATTGAAAAAGTGGTTAATGAAGATTTGTTGAACAAATGAATAAATGGTCAAGCACGTTTTTGTGCCTGGGTATTCCTATAACCTGCAGGCGGTAAAACCTGATAATTAGGCATGCATTTAGTAATTGACTTGGTTTTTTAATGATTTACTAGCTAGTGTAGCCATGGGCAACTTAAGCTCCTTGAGTCTGGTTTCTTTATCTATAAATGATACATTTACCTCATTAACTTCACAGAGTTGATGTGAGGATTAAATGAACGAACAAACAATATATAAATACTTGGCTTAGTGCTTACCCTGCCTGACAAGTAGAAAACACTCAAGAATTGGTTGTTATAACATTGCAGATAACACCCATCACAGATGACTAAATCCAGATTTAGGTAGTTGTTAAGTACTTTTTTTTTTAAGCCATTGAACTAGCAACTGGTCCCCCACATCCACCCTACCCTCCTTAGAAACTTTTTAATATTTTTCTCTCCAATCCATCTCATATTCTCTATGGAAGCCATTGCTATGACCTGAAGGTTTTTTATTCAACTATCAGCTCTAATAGAGCCATTCTATTTATTTCAATTTCTCAATCTGTTGCTTACTAACAAATTTGTATTATTTCTCTGACTTTACCGTTCAAATAAGACAAATTATTTTTGTTTTGCAAAAAATAGAATACCAAGAAGCTTTTCTCTCTTTTGTAGTATGTGTATGAATCTTAACCCTGTGCACCCATCCCAAGCCCTGGTCCTAGGCAATCCCTGATCTGCTTTCTGTCACTTAGAGAGAGGATTAGATTTGTCTTGTTAAAAATTCCATGTAAATGGAATCACATACGTATATTTCTTTGAGATTGGTTTCATGTCCACTGTATCAGCAGTTTGTTTCTTTTTATTTCTGAGTAGTTTTCTATTGTAGGAATTCCTAGTTTGCTTAAAATTTTTATCATGAATGGCATTGAATTTTGTTAAAAACTTTTCTGCATCTGTTGAAGTAGTCATTTTTTTTCTTCTTGTATCTGTTGATATGGTGAATTACATGATGATTTTCAAATGTTGAAACAACTTGCATTCCTAGGATGAGCCCCCTTGATCATGAGGTATCATGCCTTTTGTGTATTACTGAATTTGATTTGATTATATTTTGTTAAGAATTTTTGTATCTATATTCATGAGAGATATTGTTCTGTAGTTGTTTTTTTTAATAATGCTTTTACTTTATTTTGTTATTAGGTTAATGCTGGCTTTGTAAAGTAAGTTGCAAAATTTTTCCCTGTTCTCCTTTTTGTTTTTAAGGAGTTTGGGTATAAATAGCATTATTTATTACTTTTTTTTTTTGAGGCAAAGCTTTGCTCTTTGCCTTGAGTGGAGTGTGCCGTGGTGACAGCCTAGCTCACAGCAACCTCAGACTCGTGGGCTCAAGTGATCTTCCTGCCTCAGCCTCCCAAGGAGCTGGAACTACAGGCATGCACCACCATGCCCGTTTAATTTTTTCTATATATATTTTTAGTTGGCCAATTAATTTCTTTCTATTTTTAGTAGAGACGGGGTCTTGCTCTTGCTCAGGCTGGTTTCGAACTCCTGACCT
>CAUYRT010086661.1:0-20495 GCA_963574885.1 Lepilemur ruficaudatus | reverse complement strand
CCAACCAAACATATATGTAAAAAAAAAAAATTAGCCGGGCATGGTGGCGCATGCTTGTAGCCCCAGCTACTTGGGAGGCTGAGGCAGAAGGATTGCTTGAGCCCAGGAGTTTGAGGTTGCTGTGAGCTAGGCTGATGCCACGGCACTCTACAGCCTGGGCAACAGAGTGAGACTCTGTCTCAAAAAAAAAAAAAAAAAATTACAGCTGAATCTTTGAAAATTTCATCATATTTGTCAGAGTATGATGGCAACTGTGTACCTGCTTTATTTTTTTTAGCATCTACCACTGTCATCTAGTGTCCTGATCTGAGGCAAATTGATCTCGTGATTTTAGAAAGAATAAAGCATTTTGAAGTCAGACATGGATTTGAAACAACTCTACCTATGGTACTTTGGAGAAATATGTATCTGTAAAGAGAGGATAGTCGTACTTACCTGGCAAGTTTGTTAGGTGGATTATGTGAAATAGCATGTAAAATATCCAGCACTGCATTTATGATGTAACAGATGGTCAGTAAAGGCCAGCTTGCTTTTTCCTCGTCCCCTGCCCCAATTGCATACCTGAGAACAATCTGGTCTTTACCTTTTCTAATTGTTGTGCCTGTAGTCAATTTGACATTGACATTCATTAATAAGTTCATTCATACAATTCATTCAACATATATTTACTGATTGCCTGCCACATGCCAGGCACTATTCTAAATATGGATACATAAGTGAACACACAAAAAGATCCTACTCCTATGGAGCTTACGTTCTAATTGGAGGAAGTGATATAAAAGCATGTGGAGGAATAGACAATAAACAAGAAGCATAATAAATAAGTAAACAATATATTATGTTTAAGGTGATACATTTTTTTTCTCCATCAGGAAAAGGAGTGGAATGGCAGAAGAGTTCCAGTTTTTAAAAGGTGGTGAGAAGTTGGGTGTAGTGGTATACACCAGTAGTCCCAGTTACTTGGGAGGCTGAGGCAGGAGGATCCCTGAGCTTAGGTGTTTGAGACCAGACTGGGCAACATAGCGAGACCCCATCTCTAGGGGGAAAAAAAGGTGGTCAGGATGGTCTTTGTGAGAAGATGACATTAAGTAAAGACTTGAAGAAGGTGGAGGAGTTAATTATGTACTTATCTGGGAAAGGAACATTCCAGACAGTGCAAAGATCTAAGGTGAAAGGCCTATGATGGAAAACAGCAAGGAGGCCAATGTGGATGGAGCAGAGTGAGTGAGAATAGTTGGAGATAAAGCAAGGAGTTATTTGGGAGGTGAGGAAGACCATATAGGACATGCCAAAAAGTCTTTAGTTTTTACCTTGAGATGGTGAGCTATTTGAAGGGTTTTGAGTGGACAAGTGTCTGTCCCATTTTAAAGGAATACTCTGGCTGCTATGTGGAGATTGGACAGAGGATGAGGGTGGCAGCAAGGGGGCCAGTTAGGAGGCTTTTGGCATAATCCAGATGAGAGATGACAATTGGCTTGCAACAGTGTGGCAGTAGTGGAGGTGGTGAGAAAGAGTAGACTTTTGAATATGAAATTGGAGAGGAGAACCATCAGGATTTCTGATGCATTGGATATGGAGTGTGGGAGAATAGGAGTCAATGATGTCCCCACACTCGAGAGTGTGGAGCTTCTTTGCAGTTCTTAGAGTCTGTCCTGTGGAGCTGCCATCCTTTAGTTCAAATGCAATTTTGGTTTGTCCTTTTCTTCTCTGCCTTCGGGCATGGGTCTACTGTGATGCTGCCCTGAGCAAATCTTCTATTAATACATCTGCAAACAAACCCAGCAGTTACTGAGCTCAGCTATTCCATGCACTGAGCAGCTAGACGAGCAGTCAGTGTGTGAAAATAGAAACAAACAGAATGCAGTGCAATGATTGTGATCATAAATTCCTTTAGGAACCATTAGACCGAGACAAACAAACACATTCAGGGATTCCAAATCATTGTAAGGAATGGAAAGGCAAGTGATTCATGGCACTTTATTTTTAGTAAATCACTAAAAAGAAAATGCTTCCCCAGGAAGAGCCAGGCATGCATGAGCATAACCCTGAAAGGCCCTTTGCAGAAGCAAGAAGGAACAAATGGGGATGAAAAGAAGGAATTTAAGAGTTTTATCACTGCCTTACCTTCTGATGTGGCTCTATGTACAGGTCCCCAAAAAAACCTAAAAAGTAAATGTGAAAGAAAAAACTGCAAGATGTTCTATCAGAGTGCAAAGTCTCATTGTCTTCACTCTTGCAAAAACAATTGGAGCTTGTTATTTATTAATAGGAAATGGTGAATAAGCATCTTATACAATTTTTAAAATTGTCCACTTCGGCTTTTGTCATTTCCAGCAAAGAAAATAAGGCATTTAAGGAAATAAAAACCTTTACAATCTGTTTTAAAGTATCAACATTAAGAGTTAATAAAGCTCTGTCAAGTTCAGGAAGGCTTTCTTAACCTGTGGTCGGTGCATAAGTTTCAGAGGGTTTGTGAGTGACCTGCAGTTATATACACAACTTTGTGTGCAGGTGCGTGTGTACATCTTCCTTGCTAGAGGGTCCATATTTTTGTTCACTTTCCATAGAAAGTTAAAATCACAGACTGTAGACTCCAGGAGTGAATTTCCTTTGTTGCTACTCATGAGACGTTAAAGGCAGCTCCAAAGTCTAAGCACCAGAGGCGCTAATGGCCTACAATGTAAAGGCGCCCCCTGGATCTGTGCAGCATACAAAGCTTCCAAACGTGTGGTCGGCATGCGTGTGTGAGAGTGTGTGTGTGTGTGTGTGTGTGTGTGTGTGTATAGAGGTGGCATCCCTGGATAATTATTACCTGAATCAGTTCCTAACCCTGCCCTTTGAATTCTATGTGGAGGAAAGACTATTAAGTGAACAGGAAAAGAGTATGTGGTATATACCTTAAAATTTTATGTGTGATTAACCTTGGGGCAGAGATAGGAAACGTAAGATAAGTGTTAACCAGGATACTGGGGATTTTCCTACAGAAAACTTCTCCATTTTTTCCCCTCTTAGACAATAAACAAGAGAAGCCATACTATAAGTCTCCCTGTTAACTAGAGAATAATTAATCCCCACACTTTCAGGCAGACCAGAGGAAACAATAAGCCAATAATTTAAAAAATAATTTCACAGGTTCTCACTGGTTACTTGACTGTATAGTCATAAGACTGGTAGTGTAGTATTATCTCTGATCTATTGTACTATCACCGTGTCTAGGGGAATGGGGTACTGATTAGTTCAGGCCTGGGCTTTGTAAACTTCTCTGCATCTAGCTCTATGGCCAGGGGAATGGGATACCTTGACTGGCTTCTGCCTGCCAGGCCCCTCCTATGTATCTTTGGGTAGCATCTGTCTCACACAAACAATGGGATTGAGAATGGGGTGAAAGTTTCCCAAAAGAAATTTGGGCATACTAGCCAGAATGGCAACAGATGTTAGGCTGCAACAATAAGGATTTTACTATTGTTCTAAATTTCCTCTAAAAAGGATTCAAATGAACCTATACCATACAGGCTTGAAGTATTGACACCATGGGGCTTTCTGGCAAAGCAGAAATGATATAGCAGCATCTTCTGTCCAGGACCATTACGGGAGTAACAGCAATGTCTGCAATGACAGGCAGAACAGCAAGGGCCACTTTGGTTTCAAGTAGCAGCCAGGGAGACTCCAGTGCCATGCAGAACAGTGGTGTAGGGTTGATAGTATGGTACCTCCAAGGAGATCTCAAATTTGCAAGGACACACAAGCATCCTTGAAGAGCTCCATGGTCATTCTTCTTTGAAATGGAACTGCTGCCAACAAACTGGATCCCTAAGTGTAATGAGGATAATTGGATCCCAGGGTGGCAGGGGGTAATTTGTGGCACTTAATCACCAAAGGCAAGTGGTTGTTATAGTGGAGAGTGGAGTCAAAGAAGAAATCAGAATAGTCTGACTCCCAGAGACCTATAATGTTAGCTAGTTGATTATGGTGTCCTTAGACGAGAACTAGATGAGAATATACTAAATTCTTACTTGATCTGTATAAGCAGAAGAGTTCAAGTCTAACTTGAATCACCAAAACATAGAGTCATGCATGGTCTATTCCCAGACTTCAGTCAATTCCCAGACTTCAGTTTATAGGCCCAGAACCCTTTAAATGAAGGTGAGATCCAGTCCTCTTGAGGACGGACCCTACTACATTGCCAGAAATATATACTGTTAATCTTTCTCCAAGCCTTTCCCAAAGGGACCTCTGACCTTTAACCAAGGTGACTGTGCATTGGAGAAAAGGAAATAACCAGATCTTTGGGGACCTGCCTTCTTAATGAAAATAGTAAGCCAAAAGCAGTACCACATTCCTGGGTGGATTGTAGAGATCAGCGCCCCCTTTGGGGATACAGGAGTACATCTTCTTAAAGGATGCAGGTGTGGTGATTCCCATCACGTCCCATTTCAACTCATATTTTTGGCTGATACTGAAAACAGACGGATCTTGGAGAATGACAGTGGATTTTTGTATATTTAATCAGGTGGGGATTCCAACTGCAGCTGCCATTTCAGATGTGGTTTAATTGCTTGAGAAAATTAACACATCCCCTGTTACCTGGTATGCAGCTAAATTAACTATCAAGATACATTTCCAACTCATTTTGCTTTTCCTTTAGATCACTCTAACTAAATACTGTTTTATTTGAGTAGTTCAAAATGTTCACTTAGTTCTTTTAGTAACAAGGAACAAGGCAGGTTTGGGATTCTTGATCTGTACTTGAATACAAAGCATAGATCTTTAACAATGCTAAAATTGTGATTTACTTAGCAACAGCAACTCCTCAAGGACTCACCGAAAGCACATCCTCATAACTAGGTATTCAAAGGTCTTCTCAGACCTCTCCATCCCTCACTGAACACTCCCTTCCTTGAACTCCATGCCACATACAGTCTGTATCTCAAAATTTAGGACTGTGAATTGATTCTGTCTGGCGCTGTTCACAATCACTTCATGTATCTTAGGTTTATAGTCCTGCTGACTCCTACTCCCAAATATTTCATGTATTGATTTCTCTTATACCTTTCTAATTTTCTGCACTGCTGCCAAGTGAGTTTTATAAAATCTGAAGTTTTCTCTCCTTAACTGAACTCTGTCAGTGACTTCTAATTCTTAGCAATGAAATCCAAAATCCTGTAAATAATTGAAGGTATATATAACACTTTATAGCTATCCTCTGCTATGTCTCCAATATCAATTCTTTCTGCTCTCCACCTCACGCTCAGGGCTGCATTCATCTCAAATTATTTGCTTCTAAATATGCATTATTTACATGCATGCTGTACACATTTTCTGTATCATTTGCTGATTCTTGCACTTCCTGCTCCTGGCATGTCCTTTCCTGTTACTAATATTTTCCCATACTCAAATCTTACCCACTATTTAAGACCCACAGATGTTATCTCTTTCATAAAGCCTTTTCCCATTCCTCCTGGGTAGAAATATTAATAATTTCTTTTTCTTCCGATTTTCAAAGAATTTTGTTAGAATGCTTTTCTTTATATGTTTACCTTATTACATTCATTTGTGCATATGAATTATTTTCTTTATTTTAGAATGTAGGCTCCCTAAGAATAGGACCACTGTTGATACACAGTAGGGATCAATAGTTACATGTTGAAAGAATGTCATAATTAAATAGAACTAAAATTTGGGGACATATTAACACATTTGCTATCTATTATAATTCTTGTATTAAGTTTAATTATCCCCCAAGAAGCTCACAGGTGTGTAAAACACACCATAATCTGGTATGAGAGAGGTATAATAATAGGACAAGAACCATCTCCTGTCACCTGGATTTTAGAGTTGTCACTCCATTGCTTGTATCATTCACTGGTTTGTTAAATATTCAACAAATAATTATTGAATTCTCAAGATGTGCCAGGCACTGTGCTGGTACTGGATAATACATTGGTGATGAAACAAACTTGGCTCTTGCCTTTCTGAAGTTTAAAGTATTGTGAGAAGGACAAATAATAAACAAGTTAATATGCCAATATATAATTACAAGATCTGATAAGCACTCCAAAGAAATAAATCAGATTTTCTGATAGATAGAAAATAAAAGCTCCCACAGAATGATGAGGCTACCAAAAAAATAGATATATTTTTAATTTAAAAATTTTAATAGGTATTATATCACATGGTTCAAGTTTTTTAAAATACAAAAAGATGTTTATTGGCTTTACCACTGAGTAGCTTTTTACTGAAAATCTTTTCATTATTTTAAAATTTTTGAACCATGTACGTGACTTATCTATTCAATACCTGTCACTTAGATGTCCAGTTGCTAACATTTTGCTGTCTCCAGCTGCGGTAGGAAACGGCTTGCAGTGATCCCTGTCTTCTGATATTCATGCCCTTGTATAATCCCTTCCCTTTGAATGTGGGCTGGATATAGAGACTTGCTTCTGACAAATACAATAGAGCAACAGTGATGGAATGTCACTTCCATGATTAGATCACAAAAGGCTGACTTCTATTCTGCTAGTGACTCTATATTCCCTTCTTGGCTTGCATGCTTTGAGGATGCCAGCTGCCATGTGGGACAGACTCTGGCCAACAATCAATGAGGAACTGAGGCCCTCAGTCCACTAACCCTTGAGGAACTGAATGCTGTCAGCAACCACTGAATGAACTTGGAAGCAGAGTCTTTCCCAGGTGAGGCTTCAAATGAGACTGCAGATTTGGGCTGATACCTTGATGGCAGCCTTGTGAAGGACAGAGAAGCAGAGAACCCAGCTAAGCTGTGCCCAGATTCCTGACCTGCAGAAACTGAGATAATATATGTATATTGTTTTAAGCTGCTAAGTGTTGGGGTGATTTTTTATGCAGCAATAGATAACTAATACACCAATCTTGAGCTATTACAAAAATATGTATATACATCTATAAATTTGTATATACAGCAAGGAATTTGTATACACATCAGCAATATATCTGTTGGAAAAACTCCAATGTGTGGGATTGCTGGGTCAAAGGGAATGTGCATTTGTACATTTGTTTACTATTTTCATGTTGCCTATCAAAGAATTTATACTGATTTACAATCCCACCAGAAATATATGAAAAATCCCTCCCCATCTTAATTTGTTATTAAAATTTTGGATCTTTGCCAATTTGAAAGATAGAAAATCATACCTCATGATATTTTCATTTGCATATCTCATGAGTGAGGTCGAACATATTTTTATTTATAATTCCTTTTCTGTGAATTATTTTTTTCAAATATTTTAAGCATTTTTCTGTTAATCTGTTAAATTTTCCTCTGTTGGTTTTTAGGGGATTAGCTTTTGTGAGATGAGTTGCAAATATTTTTTTCCAGGTTCTTATTTATCTTTGTCCTTTGCTTATGGTATAGTTAGCCACATATGGGACTCTGATGTCAATCTTTAATGGTTCTGGATTTTGAATTAAATTGCGATTTTTCTCACTCCAAGGTATAGTAATAAGGAATTGCTCTGTGTCTTCTCCCACACTCCTACCCCATACTTAAATGCTAGTAATCGTTTGGCTTTATTTTTTATATTTAATTACTTAATCCCTATGGAATTTATCTTAGTGCATAGTATAACGTAAAGATCAAATTTATTCATTTCTTCCAGAGGTTACTTAGTTGACCCAATACCATTTGTTAAAAGGTCTAAATTTGTCTTACTGATGATTTAAGATGCCACATTTACCACATATTAATCTTGGATATATTTCTGTGCTTTCCAATTTCTTTCATTATTTCTGTACCAGTTCCATACTGTACCAGTTCCATACTGTTTTAATTGTTGAAGATTTATAATATCTGCCAAGCCTAGTCACATACACCCCCACTCCCCAGGTGCTCTTCTTATTCAGTTTTCTGTATGTCCGTTTTTTTTTTAACATGAATTTTTGAATCACCTTTTCTAATTTAACTGCTGATATTTTTATTTGGATTATAGTAATTATGTATCAATTCAGGAAGAATTGATATTTCTGTGATGTTGAATCTTCTAATCCAAGAACATGGTATATTTTAACTAGCCATTTTTTGTGTGTGTATGTATGTGCATGTTAATCTTTTTTTAACCCTAACCCTAAGCCTAACAATCTTTAATTAACACGTACCGATTTTGTACCTTCCAACTGTAATTTCCTATGAGTTCTTTTGATTTCCACATATCCAGTCACATCATATGCAAATAGGACGGTTTTAAATCCTCACTTACAATTTTTATGATTAACTTCTTTCTCCTGTTTGTTTGTGTTAGCCAGTACCTCCAATGTTAAAAAATAGTGGGCACATTATTTTTCTATTATTCCTGACTTGAGTGGAAATTATTATTGTAATTTCCATGAAGCATGCTGCTGGTTTTTGAGGCTAAAATGACTGAAATTTTATTGTAGTTATCTAGTCTATTTCTATTTTATTGAGTTTTGTTTAAAGAAGAATCTTGTTACATTTTAAAAAATGCTATTTGAGCACCCAAGGATATGAATGTGATTATATTAGCTCGTTATCTGTAATCTGATAAATTACATTAATAGGTGTCTTAATGTTGAATCATTTAAAAGAGAATTTTTAGGTGAACCCCACCTGAAATTTTGTGTTTTTCCTTTTAATGGGCTGATAGCTTAATCAGGATTTTTGCACTTATTCACAAATGAGAATGGTTTGTAGTTTTTTTTATCTGCAGTCTTGGCCAGGTTTTGGTAACAATGTTATACTCTCTTCATAACATAATTTGGAAGTTTTCTCTCCACCCACCCACATCCCTCCATCCCACTCCTTGAGCTCTAAGATAGCTGGCATTACAATGATCTGTTTCTTAAACGGGATTGGTAGAATTCTTTCAAGTAGCTGGCATTAGAATGATCTGTTTCTTAAACAGGATTGGTAGAATTTTTTCAAGAAGCAATTTATACCTGCTTTTAAAAAAATTTATTTGTTCGGCTAGGGGTTAGGTCTTTGATAAATTCTCTATTTCTTCTCTGGAAATATAATTAGATTTTCTGTCTAATGTATCTGGGGCCAGATACTATAGCTTGACTATTATCCCTTTTACCCAGATTTTTATAATTATTTGCAGAGTTGAGCAAAGTGGTCTTCTATGGTTCTTTTCACTTTTTTTTCCTGTGGTTACTTTTTTAAATCATTTTTTATTTTGTGTTTCTGTACTTTCTTCCATTATCACTTGATCCAGTTGGTAGTTCATCTAACTTCCCCCCAATGAATTAGCTATTAAATTTATTTCTTAATACTATTTTTCTATTTTCTAACTCAATCTTTTCTTTTTCTTTCCTTTGTAAGCCAAATGCTTAATTCATTTATTTTTCTTTTATAGTGAAATGAATAGTCCATTTTCCTAGAAGCTCTTCCTTAAGTTCCGAAAGTGGCATGTTTTTTTCATGATTGATTTTTAAAAATCTGGCAACTTCCATTTGAGCTTTGTTTTTGATCAAAGAGTTACTCACATAAAAACTTGAAATTTTCCAGTTATAGTGGAAACTTTTATTTTCTGATTCTGTAATGAGTTTCTAATCTTACTGCATTTGTGATCAGAGAATGTTGTTTGTGCTGTTTTTACTTTTCATAATTTATTGAGGCATGGATTGTGGTACAATACATTTTTAGTTTTTGTGAATGTCTTAGTATTTGAAAAGAAAGTGTTTATTTTGGGGGTAGAAATCTAGATCAGACCTGCCTTATTATCTTATTTGTGAACTCTCTTTCGTTACTTTCCAAATTTGATTAAAGCCACCTCTAGCTACTATACATCGAGATTACTAGGAAGTCCAATATCATTAGACATGGCCTGTTTAAGAGATGCCCTCTATATAAACCAGGAGTCCAGCAAATAGCACAGATGACACATGCAAATTAGGCAATAGGGGAAAGTGTAATGAAGGGACTATTCCCTTCACAAAAGTGTGGATAAAGTTAAGAGAAATCAGAAGAAAGCAGACGCACCTCACAGCTAATGACAGTGGGGATCTTTTATTCTCTCTAGATATGAATCAATAGGGCCAGTGGGAAGAGGATAGTTATTGGAATCATGAGAGGGTAGTTGTAGGAGAAGGCTACTTGCCACAGCCTTTGATAAAAGAACACAGACAACCTGCAGCCCTACAGGAATAAATACCACTACTTCTCTCTTCTGCTGCCCCCAGTCTCTGTCTGTGCCTCTCACCGGCTGAACCCAAGAGGAAAGCAGGAAGCAAAGGGGCCCAGCTGACACAGTCCATAAGATCAGCTTCGCAGGGAACAGGGTAGTGTGAGAAAGGTGGAGTGGATTTACCCACACCTAGCTGATGACTCCTCCCTTTGAACCCTAAAACCCAAGAGTTTATTGGTTTCCTACTTCTCTTTTCAAGAAGCTGAAAGGCATGGACACCATCCTGGAATAGTGAAAATACTTTTCAGAGAGAAACACAGCACAAGGTAATTTACCAATATCAATACCCTGTAGTTTTATGCTAGGTATTAATATTATTATTACTGACGAGACACTTCTGACCTTCCTTAGAAAACAGAGAATTCTGAGGGGCGGGAGGAGAAAAGATAGAAGTTCTTTGGCTCTAAATCAAGCGGTGATCAAGAAAATAGAGAACCTCTGCTCTATTTTAAAATTCAGTTCAAACTAGACACAAGGGCTTGTCCAATGCAGTGTTCTGTCTTCTCTCTACATGATGCTACACAGGCAATGAAGATTCTCTTAAGAAATGAAAAATCTATGTGCCTCCAGTTATAGAACAATCTTCTTTATGTATGTATCCTGCTTGAGAAATCAATAGACCTGAATAGTCTTCTTGGACTATACAAAGTTCACCCAATAAGCCAGGATACATTTGACCTACAGAAGAAAGTTTCCAAATGGCAAAGGGCAGTTTCTGTTCTGGATGGCACTAAAATGCTATCTTCTTCAGGACGTCAAGGTTGTAAAACTATATCTTATTTAAAATGTCTCATGGAAACAGATGGTACTTTCTAATCTGGGCAGATATTTTTTTCCATGTGGCCTTAAAACATTGCCTAGTCAACTGAACAAAATGTCAGCTAAGCCTCTCCTGAGGAAAATTTGGTTTGAAATTGCTGAGCCAAATGAGTTTCTCCAGAACCCTTCTGTGATGGGAAAAGCTGTAAGTGACCACTATGCTTCCCAGAGGAGAAATACAAAGCAAGCACACCTGTCGCCATGGAGAGGGAGGAGGTTTACACTGACTGTTGAGCAGACATCTGGTCAGCCCAGTATTTACTCATGTGGAAAACTGGCAGATGTGGTTGTAAAGAAGCCACTTTCGCAATTACAGAGGAAGTGCGCTTGGGCACAGGGCTGTGATCTGTACTAGCCAAACAATGTTTTCCCCACTATTAATTCTTAATTATTGTTGAATTATCATTTTACGTGGGTAAAATAGCCCTTTGGAGGTTTTCCTACAATCTCCATATGGTGTGTAATCGCCTAGAGAAGTGCTTCTCAAAGTATGGCCCCTTATCACCGGTAGGAGAATTACCTGGCAGTGCCTGAGGAAAATCCAGGCTTCTAGGCTTGTCCAGCTAGAGTAAACTAGAATCTTTAAGACTGGCACCCAGGTACATGCATTTGGCAGTCTCCTTAGGTGATTTTTATGTGCTCTAATGGTGGTGAAAGGCGATTTATTTCTGTTTCTGTTTTAAATATTTCCAACAAGACTCCGTGGGGTCCAGAGACCCAGGCTCAGTTTGCAACTTAGTCATTTACCGACTGTGTGAGCTTGCAAAAGAAACTCATATACACTCTATAAGTCAGAGTTTCCTCCCCCATAACTAGGGAATGATAAAGCCTCCATTATGCATCAAATAAAGATTAGAAGAGAGATTTATGGAAGAATTGTGAAAACTGTAAAGACCTAAGTAAATGATAATTAATTGTTATAACAATAAGAAATTAGGTACATGGAAAAAAATGGTATAGGAATTTTAAAAAAGGCTGTGATAACATTTGGTTAGGGTAATCAGAGAAGACTTCATGGAAGGGGTGACATTTAGGCTGGACTTTGAAGAAGGGTTAAGAATTTTAATAGGTATAAATGGTGGAGGAATGCAAAGAGGTGAAAGCAGAATCTGGCTTGACTAGAGTAGTGATTCTCTATCTTGCTGCAAATCAGGATAACCTGGGAGCCTTTCAAAAATATAGAGGCCTTTCACATGTATTGAAACATCGTACTTTATTCCATAAATATGCACAATTATTGTGTGTCAAAAATAAATAATTACAAAAACATACAGAGGTCTGGGTCACAACCCATACCAATTTAAAATCAAGCAGCAATTCAGAAAGCTTAAACTGGTAGTGGGATATAGGATGGATTGGGGTAGAAGGAGAGAAGACAAAACAGAGTGAAAGGAAACCAGTCAGGAGGCCAGCAGAGTAGTCCATGAATGATGTGAAAGAAAAACATATAAGCCTCTCTTAAAAAAAAAAAAAATCAGAAAAATGAACTTCCTTAAGGAAGATGTATGGCTTCAAAGCCCGGTAATGCTTGACAACTAGATTGAAGGTTAAAGAAAAGTGCCACCATGAATGAATTATTGGTTCTTTTAAACTATAATAATTGATCTGTAACCTCCAAACTTAAAAAGAAAAGAAGATAATTCTTCTAATGCTCAGAAATTTGATGGTTTACTAGGGTTTTTTCTTCCTTCTTTCCAACGAACAGGTTAAAGACCTCTGGTGCCTTTTTTTAAAGTGTATAATTCAATGGCTTTTAGTATATTTAAAAGTTGTGTAACCATCACCATGATCTAATTCCAGAATATTTCCATCACTCAAAAAAGAAACCCCATACTCATTAAAAGTCACTCCCTCCCCCTACGTCCTGGCAGTGATTAATCTACTTTCTGTCTCTAAGGATTTGCCTATTCTGGACATTTCATGTAAATAGAATCACATAATAGGTTGCCTTCTGTGTCTCTCTTCTTTCATTTAGCACAATGCTTCTAAGGTTCATCTATGTTGTAGAGTACATCTGTACTTAATTCCTTTTGATGGCTAAATAATATCCACGGTATGGATGTACCACATTTTGTTTTTCCATTCATCAGTCAATGAACATTTGGGTTGTTTCTACCTTTTGGCTATTATTAATAATGCTGCTATAAACATTTATATACAGCTTTTTCTTTGAACACATTTTAAATTATTTTGAGTTTATACCTAGGAATAGAATTGCTGGGTCATAGGGTAAATTCATGTTTCACATTTTGAGGAATTGTCAAACCATTTTTCAACAATGTTACAATTTTCACTTCACTAGCCATGTATGAAGTTTCCAATTTCTTCACCTACCCTCCAACACTTATTGTCCTTCTTTTTGATTATAGCCATTCTAGTGGATGTGAAGTGGTATCTCTTTCTGGCTTGGGTTTGCGTTTTTCTGATGGCTAATTGAGCCTCTTTTCATGTGTTTATCGACCATTTGTATATCCTCTTTGAAGAAATATCTATTTAGATCCTTTGCTCATATTTTAAAATTGGGTTGTCATTTTAATTGTTGAATTGTAAGAGTTCTTTATATATTCTGGATACAGAAACTCCTGAATAGACTAATTGCAAGCAACAAAATTGAAGCAGAAATTAAAAGATCTTCCAACCAAAAAACGTGCCAGACCAGATGGTTTCACAGCTGAATTTTATCAGACCTACAAAGAAGAATTGGTATCCATACCGCAGAAATTATTTCATAACATTGAGAAGGAAGGATCCTCCCAACTCATTCTCCAAAACCAGTATCACCTTGATACCAAAGCCAGGAACGGACACAACAAAAAAAATTATAGACCAGTATCTCTCATGAATATAGATGCAAAAATCCTAAATAAAATTCTAGCAAACCAAATTCAGCAACATATAAAAAAAAATAATCCACCACAACCAAGTGGGCTTCATCCCAGAGATGCAAGGGTGGTTCAACATACATAAATCCATAAATGTGATTCACCACTTAAACAAAAACAAAAACAAAGATCATATGATCATCTCAATAGATGCAGAAAAAGCATTTGACAAAATTCAGCATCCTTTTATGATAAAAACTCTTAACAAAACAGGCATAGATGGAATATACTTAAAAATTGTAAAAGCCATATATGATAAACCTACAGCCAACAACATACTGAACGGGGAAAAGTTGAAAGCATTCCCCCTCAGAACTGGAACAAAAGAAGTGTGCCCACTGTCACCACTTATATTCAACATAGTGCTGGAAGTCCTAACGAGAGAAATCAGGCAAGAGAAGGAAATAAACGGTATCTGAATGGGGAAAGAGGAGTTCAAACTATTGCTCTTTGCTGATGATATGATCTTGTATCTAGAAAACCCCAAAGATTCCACCAAGAGACTCCTGGAATTGACAAATAAATTCAGCAAACTCTGGTGCCTTTTGATCATTTCAAAGGCTTTTAAAACACTGTTCAGATAATTATATTTCAGAAAACAATCGTTAATGTAAAAATTAAAGGTGATTTAAAAAATGCACTAGTGACTTTAAAAATATAAAAACTTATTAAGCTTTTGTTAAAGGGGAAGGCATTCATAATTTATGAGTTTCGTTGTCCCTGTCATGTTACATGGACAACTTACCTTAGTAGAGTGAAATCTGAAAATAATTGTTGCTGACATAAACTGAACAATTAGAATTTTGAGGCAATAGTCTAACATGTTTTAACTGATTTAATTTTCATAGTTCTATGAGGTTTATACTATCACTATTCCCATTTTATAGGCAAGGAACCAGAGCATGATAAACTGATGCAGCTAGTAAGTGGCTGAGTTAGAATTTAACTCAGGAAGTCTGGCTTTAGAACCTGTGCATTTAACACCTCATTAATACCTTTCAAAGTATTACTCTAGTGGCTGGAAGACAAGGATTTTTAATGACTTCAGCACATTGTGAGAAAAGGCTCTTGGCCTTACCTTGAAGTCTATCTACCTTTCCCTAAAGATAGGCAGCCTTATGTTGAAAAGAATTAAGAACAGCTTCATAACAGTGGCTGTATAATTTATCATCCAAACTGGGACACTTTCAAAAGTAAAAAAGGGTGCTTTTGACAACATCAGGATAAGATATAAATTAGATTGTCCCAGGTAAACTGGGACATGTGATCATCTTATTTATGGGATATGTTTCAACTTCAAAGACATGGAGGCTACTGGTGATGCTGCATATTACTGTACACATTACATATCGGTAAACATATATTATGGTATATGGTGTTTTTTCCCAGACCATGTACCTGTGTTTTATGGCAATTTGAGAGATTTTCAAAGGTGATCTTGACTGTGCTTGAAATTGGTCTTACACATTCATGAGAGAATTTAACCTCTGCAAAATGTGACCTCACTATATAGATAAGCATTTTCAAACAAGTTCTCTTATCTAGTAGGTTAGCCAATTTGTGGAAAACTATTATTGAGAGATCCTGTACAAACTGATAACTTTTCACTTCCTGCAAGAATTAGCATTAATTCAAAATAGATGACGTTTGGAGTGTTTTTAAACTGTAAGTAGATGAGTACAATTTCTTTCAACTCACCCATTCACTAAACTTATTGAGCTCCCATGTGCCAGGCATTTTGCTAAAGGTATAGGAGGAAAGATACAAGTGAGCAAATAAACAGTCAAGATAACTGCAGGTAGAGATAAGTGCTATAATGAAAATAAAACAGAGTGATGTGATAGAGTAATTGGAGGGGTAGTGTCAAGGTAGGGAAATTGGATTGTGTGGTGAGGGAGGGCTCCCTCAATGAAAGGGCATTTGATCTAAGACATGAATGACAACAGGTTGTTAGTCACGTTAGGAGTTCCCAAGTGCAAAGGCTGTTGGTGGGAATGAGCGTAGAAGGGGGCTGGTGGGACTGAGGCACAGTGGTTCAGAGTGGGGAGAAGGAGGTCAGCTCAGAAAGGCATTGATGGGACAGCAGCAGCGCAGCTTCTATGCACTTCTCATCTCTGTGCCTGACCAGGAGCCCAGATTTCAACAGCTCATCATCCCTTGAGCCTTGGCTGTCTTCAGTGAGGAATGGGACTGAACAATGTCAGGATCTGAAAGGAATCAGGCCTCACTGATTATATATATGTTTACATGTGGTGGTGGTGGTGATGGGGCAGGGCGGCCCCTGTGAGATGAATGCAGACACATGCAGCTCGTCGTCATAACCCAGGGCACGCCTGGCCGTTCTGGCTCTAGCTGTTAACAATATTGGCTTGGTCTTGCCTCTACATTGCATCATGGGGTGGAGGACAGGGAAGGCAAGGGAAGAGGTGTCAAAATCTAGATTTTTGGTTTCCTGATGTGCCACTTCCTGTGGCTCTTTTCAGTAGAAGAGCATATGGGTGTTTCTTTCTCAACAATAAAATGAAATTTCAAAGCCTTTCTGACTGATAAGACATGCAAGGTCACTATGTAAACCATACCAGAGTATTTAGACAATATTTCATGACATGCTTTCTTGGATGCCTTTAGTATTGGGTGAGCAGGTGCAGCAGCCCCTCCAATCAATTCTGCCTTGGCTGGATTACCCTGGCCTGAGACACACCAGCTGTGCAGTGTACAGCCTTCTTAATAAAATGAATAAAACCAGACAATCTCCAAGAGGCTGTCATTTCTTTTTGGTTGTAACCTACTCTGTGGTTTAAAAGATAGAGTTCAGAGTCTAGAGAAATATAAAGTTTATGGCTTCTTGTAAATTCCTACCCTAGACACATAAATCCAGCTACATACCAGACTTCTCCCATTAGGTATGCATGTTCCAGATATCCCTGAGTTAGCCAGAGGGATAAATGGCTTAGCTCAATCTTAGCTAAGAGGAGAGGGAAATGGCTTAGCTCAATCTTTCTTTACCTACATATTTGGGTGAACTGAATGAAACACTCATATTGCCCAGTATCTTGATGCAGAGACCTATTTACTGGGGATGTAAAGATGACAAAGAAGGACATCCATTGGTCTTTTGATGGAGGATAATCTCACAAGTTGAGCATTTTACTTTAGGGTGATGGAAACTCCTCCTGCACCCAGGCCTGAGCAGCATTTAACTTTAACCTCTATAGTCTTATCCAGAAAGAAGCCCAGGGTTAGTCAGGTGTCCAGAGTGTCATTCAAAGAAGGAGGATTCTTCCAAGTTGCTATATTAGGAGAAGGAATTATTCTAATTCACTCCTAGCTAATTTGTTAGATGTGGGGGCAGCCAATTAACCTGTCCCCCTGCTCTGAACATGTTATCTCAGGCCTCTGTACATTTGGTCACTCTGTGTTCTATGCCCAGAAGGCACCATCTCCTCTTCCCCCATCTCTTTTTCCTGCTAACTCTTACAGGTTTTTCAGGATTCAGTTTAGGATTACCACCCATGGGAAGTCTTTCCAGAAGTCTCAACCCTGATGTAAGAGTATCCCTCACTTCCATCCCACCACCTGCAGTCCTAATCACCCCAAGGATTCCTCTGCCAGAGCCACCTTATGCCTTGAAATTCATTCCACAAATATGTATTTACAGTAGGCATTATTTTAGGATTGAAACAAACATAGGCTAAAATTCCTGCTCTAATAGAACTTATTTTTGGTGGAAGAAAAACAGGCTACAAATGAATTTGAATAAATTCTTGTAACAGGATACTATGCAGCTATAAAAAGGAATTAGGATGACATTTATATATCTTGATATGGAGTGATCTCAGGATGTGTTATTTGTCTAGTAGAATTCTACATTTGGTCAATTGCTTCCTTGTAGTGTCACTCACCCTTTTTCTCTAGCTCCCATGTTTCCAGTAAACTAGTTAGATCCAGAGGCTAGGTTGAATTCATGGGTTTTTGTTTTCATTTTGCAAAAATACCTTGTCAACAATGCTATGTACTTCCTGTTGTATCACACTATAAGGTACATAATGCCTGGTATGCTTACTTTTGTGCTTATAATTTTAAAAAGAAACCAAAGAAGGACAACCAATGGTTAAAAAAATTATTATCTATAGGGCAGTGAGGGAACAGGCATAGAAGAAAAGACTTCTCTAAGTGTATCTAGTTGAAACTGTATAAATATTTACATAGTTTAAAAAGAAGCTGGGCACAGTGGTGCATGCCTATAGTCCCAGTTACTCAGAATGCTGAGGCAGGAGGAGTGGTTGAGCCCAGGAGCTGGAGTCTAGCCTAGGCAACATACAGAGACCTTGTATCTAAAAAAATAAAATAAAAAAAAATTTAAAAAATAAATAAAAGAATATATCTCAGGCTGTGGGAATAGCATATGCAAATGACCTGAGGTAGGCACGTGTTTGGTCTGTTCAAGGAAGAGTAAGGAGGTCAGTAAGTAACCTCTGCTTTACTTGTTTGTCTCCCTCGCTAGACTCTAGGCTTTTGAGGACAGGGCCAATGGCTGTCATCTTTGTAGACTCAGCTTTGATACAGTGTCTGACGGACATTCTATATCTGATACATGTTTGTTGAATAAATAAGTAAATAGTTGTTTTAATCCAGTCATTCGATGCCCTGGACAAGGGGGACAACGAAGAAGAGTAAGGCACTCTTGGAATCGCATTGCCATAAAGCCACCAGTCTACAATTCTCCTTGTCAATCTTCTCTGATGAATCAGAAGACTGGAAAGTCTCTAAAACGAGATAACTGAGGCAAAATAAGAATATAACCACACTATTAAAGGTCTTCAATGTACATGGAAATGCATGAACTATACTTCTCCTTGGAAAATAACACTTCAGAGCTACCTTTCTTTCCATACCTACATTTTACTATTGCAAACCTGTTAGAGGCAACAATTCAATAAAAACACAAAAACTTACCATATAAGATAAAAATAAAATTTTAAAATTAAGTAAAATTAAAATCATAAATAAAAATTAATGATTTTAAATAATTAAATCATTAAAAGTTGCAAATACACATTTAAATATTAAATGAATTATATTTATGTGAGAATAAAATAAAGATCTCTGTCCACATAGAGGTATATGCTGCCCATTGCCCCCACATGTCTGCCTATATCAAGCCATTTTATTGACAAGCAAGAAATGTCTCATTAAAAAAATTAGAAGAGGTGAAGGAGGTAGTGTAACAGAGAGAATGGCCTGGGAAAAAAGCAAAAATGTTTTGTTTCTTTAAAACTTCCCCCACTCCTTTTGGAGAACTAAAACCTGCATCCCTGCTTTAGGCCAGTGGTAGGGAGGGGCAACGGAGTATCCTTTGTTCTTTGTGCTACAGGACTGTCCAGGTGGACAGAAGTCCCTGAGATTGTCTTGGAGATGGAAATGATCAGAATCATCAACTGTGGTTGAACAATGGCCCTGAAGCTGAAAACCCTCCCTTTAAAAGCTCTGAAGCTCTGTATTTCTGCTTATGATTAGGAATTGGTACTTTAAGATGGGAGTCTGTCATTTTCCTCATGTGCTGGCAAATTAATAAATTTCTCTTTCCTTTTCCTCAACCACTTGCCCTTGTTCTTCTGATGTGGCATCAGGGACAAGTGCCAAGCTTTTAATAACAGTGGGGCTCAAGATTACTGCTGTTCTTTCAGTTTATCTCTGCCTGAGTTGAGGCATCCAACTCAATGTATAAAATATATGCAGAACAAAGGAAAGGGAACATTTTCTTGGCCTCTGATGGGTTGGAGATGCATATTTGTGACTGGTTAAAGAAAAGTGAAGGAAGATTCCTTGTTTCCACTAGAATCTAAGCTTAGTCAGGGCATGGGTCCAGGGCCTAGCAGAACATTTGATATATAGGTGCTCAGTAAATGCTGAATTTATGAATGAATTTGATCTATCCCTTGGTAGTACTCTTCCATATTATCCTGCCCATGGATATGTTATTCTTATGTGAAGAAGGGAAGAGGGAAAATCAGGAGCCTCTGGGAGTGAGCCACATGATAAAATATTTTATATATATACATATATATGAAATGTATGTAATGTATATATACATATTTCAAAAACTAACCATGGAAAGATAAAAGTCTTAAAACATGTTTATATAGGGAAAAGGAAAGAATAGGTCCAGAAAAAGATTGAGACAAAGATAACACCTAAATCTCCCTTCATGTTCCTTGCTTTTATTGTTTTTTATTTATTTCAAAATATTAAGGGGGTACAAATGTTTTTGTTACATGGATACCTTGTATAATGCTTAAGTCAGGGCTTTGGTATGTCCATCACTAGAATAGTATTCATTGTAACCAACAGGTAAATTCCAGCCCACTCCTACCCTCCCCCCTTTTTGGTTTCACTTATTAGTGAGAACATATGGTGTTTGGTTTTTCATTCCTGAGCTACTTTCTCTTTTTTTTGAGACACAGTCTCACTCTGTTGCCCGGGCTAGAGTGAGTGACGCGGCATCAGCCTAGCTCACAGCAACCTCAAACTCCTGCGCTCAAGCAATCCTTTTGCCTCAGCCTCCCAAGTAGCTGGGACTACAGGCATGTGCCACCATGCCTGGCTAATTTTTTCT
>CAUYRT010086660.1:0-34217 GCA_963574885.1 Lepilemur ruficaudatus | reverse complement strand
ATTTCTTTCTTTCTATTTATAGTAGAGACGGGGTCTCACTCTTGCTCAGGCTGGTTTCGAACTCCTGACCTTGAGCGATCCGCCCGCCTCAGCCTCCCAGAGTGCTAGGATTACAGGCGTGAGCCACCGCGCCCGGCTCCTTTTAGCACCTCTTTTAACTGTATTTTTAAAATAGGAAAATAGTACTTTTTCCCCCCCTCTCATGTGCATTATTCTGGGTAATTTTACCAGTATTTTTGGTAGTAATGCCAGTATTCTAGGAAAATCTGTTGGCTAATCATTCAGAAATGATACTGATAATTTCCAGAAAGCATTTAGAAATCATGGCTTTAAAAAGCATTGTGTTGCCTGGGTGTGGCAGCTCACTCCTGTAATCCCAGCACTTTGGGAGGCAGAGGTGGGAGTGTCACTTGAGCTTGTGCCTGAGCCCGGCAGTTCAAGACCAGCCTAGGCAACATAACAAGACTCGGTCTCTACAAAAAATTAAAAAATGGGTGACAGAGCAAGACCCCGCCTCAAAATCAAAAAAACAAAAAATGAAAAAAATGCCATTGTGTCTTTTCAGCATGCATCAATTCATTATGGTATTAGATGTCTTGTCCTATTAGGAGGCTAGAGGTTATTACCCACTCCCATGCTTACACACACTTTTTATGAATATCTTCTGGAGTCCTGTAGTTCTTTTGTCACAGACTTAAGTTACGGTATCGGTCGTATTATCTTGTAGTAATTATGATTCTGAGGCAAGAGCCTCAAGGGCAAGAACACCAGCACTGTGCTTGTCAATCCACTCTTACTGAATAATTGAAGGATTCTTCTGCTTAAATGGATTTTTCAAACCTTCAAACCAAAGTGCATATGGAAGCTTCTAAGCAGTCAATGAAGAATACAAAAGTCAGGTGTTTTTTTTGTTGTTGTTGCTGTGTATCACTTCTGTCAACGTCCACTGTACATGCATGATCAGTTGCAGTTCTATTTGACAGTTACTTAAGGATCCTTGTGTCACACTTTTACATGTCCATTAACTAGAACCTTCTAAACAGGTTGAATTGTTGACCTCTGGTTAATAAAGATTTTTGTGGTTGACATTTTGTTTCTTATAGATCTCTTTTTGTTTTTGAGCAGTCTCTATGCTGAGGCAGAGCCAATTTCTAAGTCTTTCAGTCCTACTGGGCCAATAAAGTTTGCTTATAGGCACATAGCTACTATAAAACCTTTTCTCTTTGGAGTTCTTTTTTGTTTGTGTGTTTGTCTTTTGAGACAGAGTCTCACTCTGTTGCCCTGGTTAGAGTGCACTGGTAGCATCATAGCTCCCTGCAACCTCAAACTCATGGGCTCAAGCAGTCCTCCTGCCTCAGCCTCCCAAGTAGCTGGGACCGCAGTCAGTTGCGTGTGATGATGCCCGGCTAATTTTTCTGTTTGGTATTTTTAGTAGAGACAGGGTCTCGCTCTTGCTCAGGCTGGGCTCAGAACTTCTGAGCTCAAACAACCCTCCCACTTCGGCCTCCCAGAATGCTAGATTACAGGCATGAGCCACCGTGCTCTTTGGAGTTTAGCACGTCTATCTCATCTGTTCCATTGGCTTTCCTTTTAATTCCGTCTCTAATTTAAATGTTAGTTATTAATTTTACAGTGATTAAAAACTCAGATCTGCAGTTCATTAGGCAATCATAATTACCCAGACCAGGGAAAATTTTTTTTTTAACTAGTTGTCATGAAGTAGTAGAAGTATCAGGGATAGAATTAAGACCTAGATCTGAAGGTATCAGAGCTACTGTCATTAGTTACTTAGTTTTTTTTTTTTTTTTTTTGGAGACAGAGTCTCACTGTCTTGCCTGGGCTAGAGTACCATGGCGTCAGCCTAGCTCACAGCAACCTCAAACTTCTGGGCTTAGGCGATCCTCCTGGCTCAGCCTCCTGAGTAGCTGAGACTACAGGCATGCGCCACCATGCCCAGCTAATTTTTTCTATATATATTTTTAGTTGGCCAATTAATTTCTTTCTATTTTTAGTAGAGACAGAGACCCGCTCTTGCTCAGGCTGGTTTTGAACTCCTGACCTTGAGCAATCCTCCCACCTCGGCCTCCCAGAGTGCTGGAATTATAGGCGTGAGCCACCGATCCTGGCCCAGTTATTTGGTTTTGAGCAAATCACTTGAACCTTCTGAAATTCAGTTTTGTCATCTGTAAAATGAAGTTTATAAAGCCTGTTTTTTTTTTTTTTTAGACAAAGTCTCGCTCTGTTGCCCGGGCTAGAGTGAGTGCCGTGGCGTCAGCCTAGCTCACAGCAACCTCAAACTCCTGGACTCAAGCGATCCTCCTGCCTCAGCCTCCTGAGTAGCTGGGACTACAGGCATGCGCCACCATGCCTGGCTAATTTTTTCTATATATTTTTAGTTGACCAATTAATTTCTTTCTATTTATAGTAGAGACGGGGTCTCGCTCTTGCTTAGGCTGGTTTCGAACACCCGCCTCGGCCTCCCAGAGTGCTAGGATTACAGGTGTGAGCCACCACGCCCGGCTATAAAGCCCGTTTTATGCATTGTGAGGACTAAGTAAGATTATATGAAGTTGGTTTTATAAGTTATTAAGCATTATGAAACACTGATAATATTGATACTCTAAGTAATACATGAATTTTACATTTTAAAAATTCATACAATTCAGGTACAATATGCCCTTTCTACTTTCCACTAATCTTATTTTTTTCCCTAGAGGTAACCACTGTTAGAAATTTGTTGTATATCCTTCTCGATATTTTCTTATATGCATGTAGAAATACCTATTTTTGTTTTATAATTAAAAAAATACCACTCTGTTCTGTCATTTAATATGACCTGAGATCATGGAGATTTTACCTTATGTTTTTAAACTTGCACATAAGATGGTGAAATTATATAATAATTAATAACACTCTTTCCTTATTAATGGAAATTGAGGTTCTTTCTAGTTTTTCACTGTTACAAACAGCACTATTGCACATGCTTTAAAATCATGTTTAAGTGATTCTCTAGAGAGATGTGAAATTATAAGAAGGTATATGCATTCAGTATTTTGATAGTACTGTCAAATTGCTTTCCAAAACAATGGTCCCAGTGTATTTATATTCCTACTATTAGATGTGAAAGTACCCATTTACTCATCTTTTTGCCAACTTGAGTGATATTTTCATTTTTGCTGATCTCATGAGTGAAAAATGGTATCTCAAATCTAAAAGAATGTTCATAGGCAGCATGATTTGCGAGCAGAGACAAACAAAACCATAACTGGAAACAATTTAAATATCCATTAACAGGAAGATAGGATAGATAAATAAATTTTGACATGTTTATAAGATAGAATACTAAATAGAAATCAAAATTATTAAAATACAGTGATGTGCATTAGTGGAGATGAATCTTATGAAGTATTGAGCAAAAGAAGCAAATTGCCAACGAATGCATATGATAGGATCCATGTCTGTAAATTCCTAATCATGCAAAATTAATGCTTTTGTAAGGGACAGACATATACATGGTAAAATTGAAAAGAAAACCAAGCCTGTTCCTTAAGTATGGGCCAGTCTGAGAGAGGCAGGGAGTTTTTAGGGAGGGCTGGAGAGTTCTAAATAGCCTTATCTGAGAGGTGGGAAATAAAGAAGGAGTAATGCTTTGCTAAGCATTTGCAGAGCACTCTTCCACCTGCTTTGCTAAGGCAGGTGGAGGAGTAAATCCATTTCCTCTGACACATCTCGGTGCAACCTGTTAAATCTATCTTTGCTGTTAAAGTTTTTGACAATACTGGCTTGTAGGAATGTGATCTTTTTCTTATGAGTTTTCTGCGTTGTTGAACTCCCAGATGTCACAGAATATGGTTTATATGTGGGATGTTGTCTATGAGTGACGAATTTCTGTTAGTATGCTTTTGGGATTTTTGATTACTTTCTTAATCTTATAATCCCCCTTCTTAGACAGTCTTGAAGTATTTACTATAAAGAGATAATATGGAATCGTTATTAGAGAAAAGAAATTGGCAAAATGGAAAGAACAGGGGCTTTGGAGTCCAACAGACCTAGGTTGGCAGTTTAGCTTTCCTGTTTAATATCTATGCATTAGTATTGGGTCAATGATTTACCTTCTCTGAGTTAGTTTCCCTACTGATAGGAAATATATTTTTATGTACCTCCATATTATCTACTTTCCTTTGCCTCTTTCTTTTCCTCCTTCCCTACATTCTGGAACTATACTGATTACTTGCTCAATATCTGGTGGTTATCATCATCTTTATCATTATCATTGTTAAAATCTATAGGGAATGATATTGAATTAAATTTATAGAATCCACAGAAAGGCACTTGTGGATTTCAGAAGGAGCCCTTTTCTTCTGTTGTAATATAAACTGTATATGTCTCCCCTGAAAAAAATTAATGTGAAAGATAGCCAAAATTGCCTGTAACTATTATTACTTAATGATATATAACTCATAGGCCATAAATATCACTTTTTTGAAATGTTTTCAGTGTTTCAGTGGTATAATCATAGAAAGAGGCACACAGAGTTGTGCCTCCATCACTGATACCTAATTTCAGAACATTTTTATTACCCTCAAAATAAACCTGGTATTTGTTACCAGTTACTGCCTATTTCTCCCCCTTAACCCCTGGAACCACAGATCTATTTTCTGTCTCTATAGGTTTGCCTATTCTGGACATTTCATATCAATAGAATCGTATAATTTGTGGTCTTTTTTTAAAAATTAGAGACAGGGTCTCGCTGTGTTGCCCAGGCTGACCTTGGATTCCTGGCCTCATGCAATCCTCTTGCCTTGACCTCTCAGATAGCTGGGATTACAGGCATGAGCCACCATGCCCAGCCTAATTTATGGCCTTTTGTGCCTTTTTTTTTTCTTAGTATGATGTTTACAAGATTCATCCATGTTGTATTCATACTTCATTTTTTAAATTGCTGAATAATATTCATTTATGGATTTACTATACTTTGTTTATCCATTCATCAATTGATGGATATTTGGGCTGTTTCTACTCTTTGGTTATTATGAAATAATGCTGCTATGAACATTCATGCATGAGGTTTTGTGTGCACATGTATTTTCAATTTTTTTGGTTATTTATTAATACTTAGGTCTGGAATTGCTGGGTTATATGGTAACTCTGTTGAACATTTTGAGGGCCTAGCCAACTGTTTCCAAAGCAGCCATACCATTTTACCTTCCAAGCAACAATGTAAGAGAATTCTAATTTCTCCACATCCTGTCAACACTTGTTATTGTCTGACTTTTTGATTATAACCATTCTGGTGAGTTTTATCTAAATGTGGTTTTGATTTGCATAATGAGTTGATGATACTGAGCATCTTTTTATGTACTTATTTGTCATTTGCATATCTTTTTTGGAAAGCTGTCTGTTCAAATCTTTTGCCCATTTTAAAATTGGGTTATTTGTCTTTTTGTTGTTGAGTTGTAAGAGGTTTTTTAATATATACTGGATACATGTTCCTTATCAAACATTTGATTTGCAAATATTTTCTCCCATTCTGTGGGTTGTCTTTTTATTTATTTAAGGTATCCTTTGAAGCACAAAATTTTTTAATTTTAATGAAATCAAATTTATCTATTTTCCTTTATCACTTGTACTTTTGGTGTCATATTGAAGAAACTGTGACTAACCAAAGGTCATGAAGATTTTACTTCTGTGTTCTCTTTTAAGAGTTTTGTAGTTTTAGGTATGATTTTTTTTTTTTTTTTTTTTTTTTTTGAGACAGAGTATTACTCTGTCATACTGGGTAGTGTGCAGTGGTGTCACTGTTGTGCACTGCAACCTCCAACTCCTGGGCTGAAGTGATCCTCCTGCCTCAGCCTCCAGAGTAGCTGGGACTACAGGTGAGCGCCACGACGCCCAGATAATTTTTCTATTTTTAGTAGAGACGGGGTCTCGCTCTTGCTCTGGCCAGTCTTGAGCTCCTGAGTGCAAGCTATCCTCCCACCTTGGCCTCCCAGAGTGTTAGGATTACAGGCGTGAGCCACTGCGCCCAGCCTAGGTATGATTTATTTTGAGTTAATTTTTGTGATGTGAGGATTCCAACTTCATTCTTTTACATGTGGATATTCAGTTGTCTTAGCGTCATTTGTTGAAAAGATTATTATTTTCTTAGTGTTTGGAAGTGCTGCTGGCTTATGTTAGTATGACGGGGGATGCTAAAGCCCCACAGTGTTGAGTTAGGACTTGTTCTGGCTCAAATCTCAGTAGCACCTTGGTTGAGATGCACTAGGAAGGAAACAGATCTAGCTGCACAAGGAGGAAAATAGTGTTTATGAATAGTGTTCCTATGCATATACTGTTTTTTTGTTTGTTTGTTTCTGACATTGTAGAGATTTACTGGGAGATACATGCAGTTAGGTAGAGTGGGATATAGCAATGGAACAATTTAGGTAGCAGGACAGGATTTCATCTTTGATCAGTTTGCGTGATTTTGATTCTTCTTAACATTTTCTTTCTTCTAATGGTTTTGTTTTTTCTTTTTTTCTGTTAGAACGAGCCTTTGACTCCAGGTTATCATGGATTCCCAGCGAGGGACAGCCAGGTTGGTATCTGCTGTTTGTTACTCATATGATGTGTGTGTGTATTTTATCAAAGCATGCTATGATAGAGAGTATTTCCTGAAATTACTTATTCTGGAAGGTAATACAGCTTGTTTCAGCAATGAATTTACATTTAGAGATATAAATTAAATATATTAATTCTAAGAGTATTATAACCGTGTTATTACAATTGTGGATATTATAGGAGAAAACAGTCACTCAGGCAAAGTCATGATTATTTTGTGTTTGTTTTTTCTTCTCCAGGCTATATAATAATGGTGTGACCTGGTTTATTTGATGTCTCATAATTCTAATGCTGGATTCTAATAATTCTAATGCTTATTTTTTGCTACTTAGACCCTGCCTACACAGATTTTTTAGTCCTTGCAGTAATCTGCAGCAAGAAAATTTCATTCTCCTCCCTGGGGGAATTCAGCCTTATGTTTTTAATCAGGGAAGGCTTGCTTGAGAAAGCAAAGTTGCTGCTGCCCTTCTTTGTTAGATGAGGGGAAGATTGGAAAAAGCCCAGGCCCTATTGTTGGTAAGAGCAGAACTGTTTCCTATGCGACATCCTCAGTATGGTTTAGGCGAGTGTTTAAAATGCCTTCCCTGTCTTTTTGCTGTTTGAAGGCTGGAGCAGAATTAGGATTAGAAGAACGGGCAAGGCTGCCTTTTAGAGAAAGTCACCTAACCTATGAATGAAATTTGTCTTCTTGCTGTTTGGGGATATTGACATTTTCTTCAGGAGATTTGACAAGGGTAGCTCCTAGTAATATCTTTGAATGCCTATCCATGATTCCTTAAAGGATTGTCAAGAAAAGCCAGCATTGTAAGGCATGTCCAGGGAATATGAGTCATTATAGTGCTAAACTAAAGGGTTGACATAGTTCTCCCTTTCCAGAAGTTAACTGAATCTCATCAGAGCCCCTGAAGCTGATCTTAAAAACCAGGATGGCCCAAAATCAGTAGTCATCCATTTGGAGGCCTTTGTGATTTGAGAATATTTGCTCAATTCTTACATTTTTGGTGCTGGGTTGACATCAAACTGACCCCAGGTAGGGTATGGAGAGAAAGGTGAGAGAAGGTAGTGGTCATCTCTGTGTTCACCTCCCAGTGGGATTCTTGTTGTTAAAATTGAAGATAGAAACTTTCGGTGAATAGTATGGTCATTTGCCCCAATTCTAAAGAGAATATAGAAGTTTTGTTTGTTTGTTTGTTCTTTCTGTTTTGGGTCTTTCCTAGAGCTTCTGTAAGCTATGAAATTTATGCCCTTTGATAGTAGTTTTATGTCATGGCCACAGACCAGAAAGAATACTGATGCCTGGAGATCCAGTCCCCAGAGATTCTGATTGAGTAGGTTTAAGATTGGGCTTAGTCATTCAAATATTTAGAAATCTCTACAGGTGATTCTACTGTGCAGCCAAGGTTGAGAACTGCAATCCTATGGGTTGCTTTAAAAGGAGTTACATTTTGTTGTTTCATCCTATACTTTTCCCCCAGGATGTGTAGTATATAAGGGATCATGATTAGCCTCTTAATCTAGACTTGCATACTAATGCAGTTATTTCATTATTTATAAAATATGGCTTATTTTGGATCTAGGAAGCTAAACCTAATTGATATAAAGTATGGAAGTAGACTTACTGAGTTTAAGAGAATCTGAAAGGGTACAATATAATACTGTGTTCTTCCTGTGGGGATTACAGATCAATAAGGAGTTAAGCAAAAGGAGTTAATAGGAATTTGTTAAAGTACAAAAAGTATTCTCTCTTTGCTTGGAAATACTTTATTTTTCCTTTCTTTTGCAGCAGGGACCCACTTCTGTAACCTACACATTCATTGTTCATGCTATCTCGGCTATAGGGCTTTGCAGACCCTTTGTCATGGTTTAAAGCTGCTAATTTACTTTGAGGCACATTCTGATGGTGACAGGTTTATTTTAGTTTGTTTTCTTGGGCTTTGTTTTGTACTCTGCTTGGATCTTTGAATTAGAGATCTTAAAGTAGTGCAAATAGGCAAATATTGAATAGCTGCTTGTTGTATTTGATGAATACAGAATCCAAATGAGTACTGCTAATTAATGCGCCTAACCTTGTGAACTCTCACTTTGTGTTTTGAGATTTGGGAGGTGTTTATAAGTGTGAAACACTGGTCACTGAACAGCCCACGCTAGGCGGAAACAGAACTTGTGATTTTTACTTCTCCTCAGCATGGTTTTGGCTCAGAAAATCTAGGAGCCCAGGAATGGGGTGAAGGTGAATTTTAATTATGTGCCTTTATTTACTTTTCTTATTCTTTTGCTGTTCCTTTCTAAACACATAAGAATCATCACCAGAGAGGATTTTTATCAATATCTAATGGTGATTTTAAAAGAGGTAAAAATTATAATCAACATTTTCTCATCTTATCCTCCCAACCGCTTCTTAAAGTAGATGAGGCAAATGTTCCTTTTGGAAAAATAAGAAAATTGAGGCAAAGAGAAGTAAAGTGACTTGTCCAAGGTAACCATTCAAGTTAGTAGCTGAATAAGAACCAAAACTTATGTTTTGAGGGCCCTTTCCTCTGTACTAGGGATTATTGACTCACCCAGGGGAAATGTGGTCATGAATGAAATATACCCACTCATTCACGTTATTTTATTTACCGTTTGGGGCTTCGTAAACCTCTTGAAGCTCAACTGTAGATCTAGGAGTCCATGACTTCTGGTTAAGGATTATTACAACTCAGTTCATTAGCAGCGAGTGGACCAGCATTCCACTGTTTCAGTGACTCTTTCATCATGTTATGTAAGCCCCCAGCAGCACATTTGAATCAAAAGCCTGTGAAGAGAAGGAGGGGAAGAAAACTACCCCTGTAGAGGTTTTGCTTTTTTTCACCTCAGTCATCATTCCTGATCAGTTAACAAGCTTTTTGGGATTGCAATCCATTGCTTTTATAAAGCGCTGCAAGCATTTCACTGTGCTTGCTAATGTGGCCTCTCTATGGAAGTAGAGGAGACAAACATTGTTTCAGTTTTACAAAGTGAAAACCAACTCACAAAAGCTAAATATTTTATATAAGGCCATGCAGAATTTTAGGTCGGTGATACGATATAGTGGTTTAGATTCCTAGCTGACTTTTTTTTTGTGATTTATGTGCTTATGCATGTTTCCAAGTGTCAGTTAAGGCTAGGATATTTTATGGGTTTGTAATGTTTTTTTAAATGGGAGAATACTTGTTTATATCAGCTCCAGAATTTTTATATAGCAGAGGCTTAGAAGCAGCAATCTGATTAGAAGAGGGTTTTCTGCATAGCAGACTTACTGTTTTCGCTAAAATTGTTTGTTTGGGATGGCTTTTAGGGGATTCCTAGAAAGTACAGTGGTGGTGGTCCTAAGGCTGGCCCCTTGCCACCTCTGGGTGCCATAACTTTATGTCTGCTATAATTAGGGTGACCATATACATTTATCATTCAAATTAGGGCACTTTTGAGAGTGAAAAGGGGTGATAATTATGTTGAAACAGTTCCAGGTTAAACTGAGATATTTGGTCGTCCCAGCTATAATTAAAAAATACAATCAGTGTTCTCTTAACTGATGTGATCAGGACTAATAGGCCATGGTTTAATTTAAACAATTGTTTGAAGTGGGGAAATAAGTTAAAACTTTTATTTTGGATCATTTTATTTTAATTTGAACAAATATATGCTTATTCTTTCATCTTCTGATTTGAAGTCAAGGTCTTTTGTATGCATATAGGTCTGATTGAAGTACTACTTGATTTTTTTTTTTTTTTTTTTGCACAAGCTGTACTCCTAACATAAAGCATCATCTATGAATTCTAATTTTTTTTTTTTAGAGAGGAATAAGGCCTCAGTGACATTCAAAGCAATTTAGGTGAAACTGTCTAGATTTGTATGATTCCTCCTTCTTGCCCAGTCTTTTACAGTTGTCTTGCCCACATCCAATTTGACTGAGCAAAAATTTTCAGTGTCTTGACTTATTAAGAATTCTCAAAGAATTCAAATTAGAATTACAGCTGTTTTCAAGGAAACTTTTATAACTATTTCATCGATTTGTATAACATTTAATATAATTATGAGTCCTTCTAACTTCTATAAGCAGATAGGTGAATAAACATAAGTGATTCTTGGTAAGCATAAAGCTCAGCTACTGGGAGAAGGGCCTGGGGGTGAAACGAGAGAATTGCTTACTAGTTTTAGGTGGTAAGAATGCCAGAAGCATCCCTGGCATACATAACTTGAAATGGATGGAGAACATGAGTTACTTTAACAAGTTTGTTGATTAAAAGAGCTTATACTGTAAAGAACTGTAGGGAGGACTTATTTTGTTGTCAGCAACTTTGTATCTCCTTAGTGCTTTCTTGGTTGAATTTTGTTTTAGAATCAACTCAGTCTGGGGGATCGGTAGGGAAAGAGGATTAGAGCAGATAAATAGGAATTAGAAATAATTTGTTTTGCTTCACTGGAGCAGCCTACTAAGTAAGGGATGTTCAGCAGTGAGATACTTGGAAAACTAAGTGTTGAAAGTAATGCTGATAGCAGTGCTCCCCTCAGTGTAATCCTTTTTTCTTAGAACTTTAAATTAAGGCATATTGCACTAACTCTTGAACTGTGTGGGAATGAAATGTTGCAATGTACATTTGAGAAGAGACATAGCACAGACTTGCTTGGGTTCAGGTGTTGAGTCAGTTATAGAATTGGGAATGTTAGTAAATTATAAAATCTAATGTCTGTAAAGTACTTTTCAGTTTACAAAGTACTCCTATGTGTATCCAGCTTTGATCTTTACAATAGCTCTACCAGGTAGGTTATTGGGTTTTATTGTCCCTATTTTATAGATAAGAAAAAGGCACAGAGGTTTTTAAGTGAATCTCCCAATATCATGTAGGTAGTAAGTGGAAGAATTGGACTTGAATCCCAGATTTTCAGCCTCTGGGTCTTGTATTTCCTTTTTGTATTTTTCTATCAGTATCTCTCTTGTTTGAATGTCGAACGTTCTCTTGCTAGTGTGGCAAGATAATCTGGAATCTTTAGAGAATGTAGCAGCATGAGAAAAGTCTTCATATGACTGACTTGAAGATCCCTTAAATAACTTATTTCTGTCTTACTTGTTAAAATAACATGTGATCTAAGATTTATCTTTTTATATTTTAAATATAAAGAAAAAATTAATACTAGACCTTTGCCTGATTTTTAAAATGATTTTAAATCAGACCTTTGCCTGATTTTTAAAATGCTTGTCAGTGACTCTTCAAAAATTTTTCCTTCAATTTCCCAAAATCCTGTTGAAAGCCACCATGTGGATATGTTCCAGTGATTAACAGAAACAAGTGGGCATATCAAAGGAGATGTTGAAATTGACAAATATGACTTAGACAATTATAGATATAAATGAGTGGCAGCTTTACTTATAGAGGGTAAATTAAAAATGACCTAAGGGTTTTTTCCTTAAAAAGTATTTTCTTTCTGTTTTTTAACCAATTTTTTCATTTATTCCTGGAATGGGTTTTATTTTAGTCCAGTTTTTGAAAATGAAATTTCAAGGTTTTTAGTTGTTTTGATTGGGAGCTATGGACAATAGCAAATGGATCTTCTATAGTACTCATTTGTCTTGGTGGCAAAGAAATAATGCCTACTTTTCTTCCCTTGGAGTGTTGGTGGGACAGACGACATGGTGAGGGTGTTCAAGTTCTAGCTCAGTGCTTTTGAACTTAAAGACTGCAACCCCCAGAAAATACCTTTTCGTCACTACCTAGAACACACCTGTATGTGTGTAACTATGACTTAGTCTTACCTTACTATGTTCTAAGTACTGTGATATTTTCCATTTGTTATCATCCCATTCAAAAAATTCTTGATCGTGAGCAACAACTGATTTACTGATTTCCTGGACCCACTAACGGATTGCAATCTGCTTGAAAAATATTATTCTAGTAATTATTGTGCTTAAAAATGTGACCTTAAAGAAACCCCATACCTTTTTGCAGTCACTCCCCTGATCTCCATCTCTCCACTCCAGCCTTAAGCACCCCTAGTTGGAGACAGGATTAAAATGACTGTTTCAGACCCCTTCTATATCTCATAATCTGTAATAATTTCCTTTCTGGTCCTTCTTTTTGTTGTTTAACTAAACATGCTTCTGCTTTGCTCTTAAATTATTGGCAGTGTGAAATCACTTTCTTTTCTTCTTATTAGGTTGTCTAGAACCCCACTTTCAGCCTTTGTGCAAGGCTTTTTGAAATGGTTACCTTTCCCCAACATCTGGCATCTGGTCTCACACCAGTGATTTAGGTCATTCTGTGGTGTTGTCCTTACACCCTCTAGTGGATGAAGGGCTGGTGAATGCTGCAGCATCTAGTGTTCTTGTAGCACTTCTCTCAAACAATGTAATCAGCTTTATTGTTGCATTTTAGATCATTTCATTCCGTGAATAGTTCATAAGCTTTTCCCTCCTGGGAAAGACCATTTTATTTCTTCTGCTGCTCACTGCCATGCATCTAAATAACAGGCTTATTCTGCTGTTTCTTGATTTATCAATTTTTGGTACTATTCTTTGGCTTCCTACTGTCGAAGATGAGAATTTAACCATTTTATAGACACTCTTTCCTTCTAATAAGGCCATTTTTGGTTAAATCAGCATTATTATTGACTTATGATTATATAATTATTAGATTATTATGACTATGTAAATATTTTTATAGCCAAATGATAAAATATTATGATTACATTCCCTTTCTTATATACTTGTTTCCCTGGGGGTTATTAAGTACAATCATAAATATATATGTAGGAAATAAATATATGTGTACATATAAGTATATATATTTGGCAATTGTTTTTTAAAAAAGTTCTACTGCGATACAATTTCTATACGATAAAATTCACCAAATATAAGTATGCTTATTCAGTGATTTTTAGTAAATTTATAGAGTTGTGCCATGGTCCAGTTTTAGTACATTTCCATCATCCCCCAAATTCTTTTGTAGTCAGACCCTGTTCTCACCCCAGGCTCCCCAGGCAACTGCTGAACTGTTTTCTGAGTTTATAAAATTCTTTTCTGAACATTTCATAGAAATGAAATCGTACAACATATGTAGTCTTTTGCATGTGATTTCTTTCATTTAGCATAATGTTTTTGAGGTTCATCCAGTTCATCCAGGTTGCAGTATATATCCCTATATCATTATTATTTTTTTTTTTGCTGAGTGGTACTCCATTGTATGGGTGTACCACATTTTGTTTATCTGTTTACCAGTTGATGGATATTTGCATTGTTTCCAGTTTGGTTATTATGAATGATGCTGATATAAACATTCACATACAAGTCTTTATGTGGGAATGTATTTTAATTTCTCTTGGGTAGATTTCTAGGAGTAATTGCTGAGGTTATGGTAAGCTCATGCTTAATTTTTTTCTTTTTTTTTTTTTGTGACAGGGTCTCACTCTGTCACCTGGGCTAGAGTGCAGTGTGTCATCACTGTAACCTCACTGTAACCTCAAACTCCTGGGCTAAAGTGATCCTCCTGCCTCAGCCTCTGGAGTAGCTGGGATCACAGACCCTTGCCACCATGCCCAGCTAGTTTTTCCATTTTTAGTATAGACAAGGTCTCACCATGTTGCCCTGGCTGGTCCCCAACCCCTGGGCTCTGTAGATCCTCCACCTTGGCCTCCCGTAGTGCTGGGATTATAGGTGTGAGCCGCTAGCCACCATGCCTGGCTTCTTCTTCTTCTTTTTCTTTTTTAAAGGAGTTTATGTCTTACAGTATTTTTTTGTCTTTTTGGGTTTTTTTGAGATGGAGTCTTGCTCTGTTTCTCAGGCTGGAGTGCAGTGGCACGGTCATAGCTCACTGCAGCCTTGAGCTCCTGGGCTCAAGTGAACCTAATGCCTCAGCCTCCCAAGTAGCTACAACTACAGGTGTGCACCACATCACCTGGCTAATTTGTTAAAGAAATTTTTTGTAGGCTCAAGATCTTGCTATGTTGCCTAGGTGGGTTTTTGCACTGCTGAGCTCACATGATCCACCAGCAAACTATTTTTCCAAAGTGGCTTCATTTTACTTTTTTATTATAACAAATGTGTAGTGGTATCTCATTATGGTTTTAATTTGCATTTCCCTAATGATTAACAGTGTAAAGTACCTTTTCATGTGCTTATTAGTTATTCATATGTTTTCTTTGGTGAGATGTCTTTTCAGATTTTTTGCCCATTTTTTGTTTGATTTGTCTTGTTATTGAATTGTAAGAATTCTTTATATGTTCTGGATATAAATTCTTTGTCAGATTTACAATTTGTAAATATTTTTTCTCAGTTACGACATTTTGCAAGACAGATCTTCCCCCTCCTCCCAATAAAAGAAAACAAAACTGTTTTTATCCTTATTTGCTAAGTTTGGATAAACCCTGGCTAACTATTTTATGAAAGAGACTATGAAAACAGGCATTTGCCTACCTCTGGCTCATGACTGGTGGTTGCTTCAAGGATAGTGGCTTTGTGCTTGGCTGACATAACCTTCGCCAGATCCTTAGTGGCAGGCATGTTTGGGCAAGAGAGCTCTTCATGTAATGGAGAGAAATTATGCTGCTTTTTATATGCCCTAAGGGGTATGGTTTAGGATCAGCCAGGCTCATTGACTTTTTTTTCCCTTAAAACCAAGACACTGTAGTTTCTATATAAGGCTATTTCATGAAATTCCTCTGTAGACAGACACACACACACACAAAAAATGGCTTTGAGTTTAAATATCAGTTGCAGGCTAAATGACTTTGGGCAAGTTTTTTCCCTCTCTGAGCCTCAATTTCTTTATCTATAAAATAGGAATAATAGCTACTCTAAAAGTTGTTACAGGATTAGAGATAACATATGTAAGTTTCCTGGTATGTCATAGGGTCAGTAAATCATTTTTTATGGAAAAGAGGCCTTAGGGAAGCTCTACAAGGAAATGATTAGTTCTCACACTCTGACATAAGTCTACTTTCTCATTTTCTTTTTGATTCTTATTCACTATGTGAAATGAATTATATCTGTAGATTGTAAATTTCTAGCTCAGGAATATAGCTGTGTCATATCTCAAAAAAAAAAATAGGTCTTTGTGAGGGAAATGGAATCTGTGTAAGTTTATTTATCTGACTCATATGTGTCTTGGCAGTGTAAATAGAGAGGAAATCATTTTTGAGACTTTTATAATTTGAACAGAATTTGGTACAAACTGAGCCAGACATTCAAGGCTCTCTACAATTTGTTCCCAGTTTCTCCAACTGTGTTTCTCATTGTTACCCCATCTACATATTTCTTCTTCTCTGTATGTGTCTTCACAGCCTTCCAAATATCAATCTTGGGCATTTATTTCTTCCTAGTGCCTTTTGTTTGAAATGTTTCTCCTTTTTCCGTTAGAATCTTAAGTATCTTTTAAGATCCCTGGTCATACAACTTAATCTCCTTTATGAAATCTTTCCTAATTTGCCTCTGATTGTTTGAACTTATTTATCATGTTTATATTGATATGAACTATTTATTGATATAAACAATATATGAACCTATTTCCATAAGGTTCAGATCCAAATGAGTTTTGGAAATACTGTGAAAAATGAGCAAATGACTTCTCTAAGGCTCAATTTTCTAATCTATAAAAGCGAAGATACCGTAGGGTTGTTTTGAAAGGATTGAAGTTCAACAATTTCCTAGGTCAAGAGTGATTTGTTGGTTGATGTTTTCAAAAGTAGGTTGCACTAACCTCTACCTTTAGCTTTCCAGGTAATCTAGAAAGTCTGTTCTCATCTCTGGGCCCAGGTTTCTTCTTTTTCCTTTAAGGGCTCTTTGGCTCTAATAGGTTTGATTTTTGTGGTTCTTGGGAGTGTCATACTTTGTTGTGAAAATGATGGGAGCTTTTTTTACTTCTTACCTCCTAAATCCAGGGCTGCTGTGGATCTGTGGGTAGATCAGTGACTTATTCCAGGAGTATTAAAGGTATGGCTAGATTTTATTCTCATCCCTCTTCTGTACCTGGTTTATTTGTCATATCCTGCCTTTTATGCCACAATTTGACTTCTTCCCCCAGCTTTTCCTTTTTTTTGCTTAGTTTAGGGTTGCTGTGGTTGTGATTGTTGGTCAACTCTTGACCTGATCGTTTAAATATTTTGTAGATGGGTGGATCATAATTTCATTGCTTGGCTTTTCAGTAGATTGACCTATTACTTTGCTTATAGATAATTGATTTATATTGTAATGAGTGGTTTAATGTGGCCATCAAAAAGGATCATCTTACTAAAGATAATTAATCACTAGGACTTTTTACAAAGGAAATTACGGAATTAACTTTATCAGTACTTTTCGAAATTGAGAAATTTACGTGTCTAGAGTAGCTTCGGACAGCTGAATAGTTAGTAGGCGTATTCTTGCTGAAGTGGTTGGTACCACCAAGCAGCAGATGGTCTTCTCACAATCAACCCTGGCTCCCAGTTTGTGATTTCCTTTGAAGAAGTTTAATAGACCTCTTCAGCCCTGTGTTCTTCAACAGACTATCACTGGCAGATGATTTAGAATGAAGCCAACTAATTAAGTATGAGATAAGGCAAAGGCCTTATAATTAGTAGATAATACAGTTAGGTGTTTCAGTTATAGATTAAATATTTTTATTTTTTAGTAGCACTAGCTATGTACTAGTATACTGGGCTGATTTAGGGTCAATTAGAGAAGCAGGGGGATACAACAGATGATTTAAGGTCTTGTGTTAGAAATGTTGGTACCACCAGAAAATATTTCAACGAGTACCGTGTAATCTTGCATTTAAACAAAAGCACAGCCCTCATCTCACTGGAGTCTCATTACTCTCCTTAGCTTTTATCTGAATACTGTTTAGATATTCTAAGCCTTCCATGATCTGACCTCAGTCTTTCTCCCTGTGTTTCACGTAAGGTACTCTATGTCCTACCTACACTATGGACTGGTGTAGTATAGCTTTGGAATTAGATATGGGTTTGAATTCTAATTGCTGTACTTATGGCGTTTTCCATGTTTAAATACAGTCTATCCTTTCAGTCCCATTTCAAATACTACCTCTTCCATGAAGTCTTGTATGGTGTACTTACTTGGGAGCAGACTCTCAACATCTGCACTCCCAGAGGATATGCTTTTCGCTCTGTAATGGTACTTTACCACTGCCTGTTGTGTTATGGTGATAAAAGGTTTGGTGACATGTACAATTCTGTGAGAACAACAGCCCTGTCCTACTTCTTGGTTTTCTTGAGTACTTTGCACAAAGTAATTGCCTTATATGAATTTGGTAAAGTGTGGTAAAGAGATAAAAAATAAACTTATCTTCAGCCTTCTTGCAATACAAAGACTACTCCATTTAGATTTTCTCCTATGGACAAAGAAAAAAAAAAACTTTGGTCACATTTTCAGTAGATTTTTATTGCCTTTACCTTGCCAGAGTGATATGAAAAATTAATACTTAAGAAGCTAGATATCTGATCTTCAGCACGAGAGTGCCTCTTACAAGTTTAATGGGTTTGGTCAAGTGGATATTAAATGTAAATCTGTCATTTTATGGAGCTATAGAAGGCTCTCAAAATACTCAGTAAATATCCTTATTGAATTAGTAGAACTTTTCCCATGTATCTCCTGTATTAGGATCTTTCTTTGTTCCATTAGAGTGCTTTTAGGATATTCTCACAAGCTTGTGGTGTCATGTGGATCATAGAATCATGTAAGATAAAGATGCTCCTCGCTCTTTAATTCTATTATTTTATTATTGTTAGAGGGAACCTGTACATTACAATTCCAGTTTGTGTCTTAATTTCAGAGTAATACATGGCTGGGTATGGGGTGGATGTCCTAATGAGAGCTAACATGTATTAAACGCTGACTATGTGTTAGGCACTGTATTTATATTATTACTTTATCTAATTTAATGCTATTTCCAGGTGAGAAAACCAAAACTCAAAGAGATTAAGTCATTGCCCAAGGCTATGTAGCTGTTAATGAGTGAATCTGGGTTTTAAATCTAAATGTGTTAGATTTCAGCATTTGTACAGCAGTGGTGTGGTCTGTAATCCCAGCTACTCAGGAGGCTGAGGTGGGAGGATTGCTCAAGCCTAAGAGCTCCAGACAAGCCTGGGTAACATAGCCAAACCTTGTCTTTAAAAAAGGGGCAAGGGGGGAGATTTCATTATTTATGATTTTTTTTCCCACTGGACACATGTCTTTTATCTATTTACTTGAATGTGTTTTACGTTTTACTTGCATGTTTGATTTTTCATTGCTCAGCAGCAAGTGTTATTTCTTTCTCCACGTGTTTCCCTTTTATTAAGGGCTGACAGTTCTGTATTAGATTTCCATAGTCCTGTATGGTTTACATATTGCTTTTATACCCATTCTCATTTGATGTTAGTGAGACCCTGTGAGTCTGTAGGTATGGGGTGGGGTTAATTTCCATTGACAGATGAAGAAATTAAAACTTCCAGTTTTGTGAGAGATTTACTATAAAGATGGTTGTAAGTGGCATAATATTGACTTTTGTTTTAGTGAGGTACAGTGACCTTCAGACTTAAAAAAGAGTTTAAAAATTTTTAGCAGCAAATTCTCTTTTTCAAACAAATTCCATGGATATAATTTATAAGCAAGGCAGGTGGAATGGTCCTAATAGAAAATACATGGAATGCCTGGAGCCCTGCCCTCTGGGTTTCCTTTTGCCCATAAAGCCCAGTGGTTTTCAAACACAGTTGGAAAACCACTGAGGAATGATCAAAGAACTTTGGTGTCAGGCAGACTTAAGTTCAAGTTCTAGTTTGTATCTGATATTTAACCTGTCTTAGGCTTGGTTCCTCATTTGTAAAATGGTATGCTTTTATACCATTGGTGGATTCGTGGTAAGTATTAACAAAAAAACATGCCAAAAAATCTAGCATAGTGCCCTCAGCTTCTCTGGAGGCAAGATGGGTCTTTAGGCAGTGTAGGCCTGCCACTCACATTGAGCTGGACTCATTCTAGATGGTGTGGGGAGCTTACTACTGAGGTGTCGGCCTCCATAGAACTTATAACCCAGTGCTTCGTACTTGACTGAGGTTCAGATATCACATTTATCAATGATGTAGAACAGGGATGGGAAAACTTTTTATATGAAGGTTTGGAGAGTAAGATTTGAGGCTTTTTGGGCCATATGTATCTGTTGCTTCTGCTCAACAACTCTGCCATTGTAGCATGAAAGCAGCCATAGACAATATATAAACAAATGAGCATGGCTATCCTCTAATCAAACTTATTTGTGGGCACTGCAATTTGAATTTCACATAATTTTCATATGTCATGAAATACTATGCTTCTTTTGATTTTTCTTTCAACCATTAAAAAATATAAAAACTCTCTTAGTTCATGGTGTGTACATGGGTTGTACAAAAACAAGTGATGGGCTGGATCTGTCCCACATATCATAGTTCTGGTTTACACTTTTCTTGTTGATAGTAAATACAGTTGTTGATCCTGTGAAAAATAATTTAATTAAAAAATTGATTGTTCTCTGGGAGGCCAAAGGCGGAAGGATTGCTTGAGGTCAGGAGTTTGAGACCAGCCTCAGCAAGGGCAAGACCCCATCTCTACTAAAAATAGAAAGAAATTAGCTGGGCAACTAAAAATACAAAAAATTAGCCGGGTGTGGTGGCGTGGGCCTGTAGTCCCAGCTACTTGCGAGGCTGAGGCAGGAAGATTGCTTGAGCTCAGGAGTTTGAGGTTGCTGTCAACTAGGCTGACACCACAGCACTCTAGCCAGGTAACAGAGAGAGCAAGACTCTGTCTCAAAAAGAAAGAAAGAAAGATTGTTATTAAGGAAGTATTGACTTAGGAAAGGCTCAATTTTAACAATAGAAAAAGGTAGGATCTCCCCCACCCCTGAATTCTAATATGTCCATATATTCAGTTTTTCTTTACTTTCCTATGGAAGTGGTTAAAATGCAATCATCCTTGTCTTGATAATGGCTAAATAAAAAAGTTTTCTGAATAAAGACTGTATAATAGAGGGCATCAAGAAGTGTGGCTTTGTCACTAATTTTGTAACTTTGTATATGTCACTTTACCTCTCTGGGCTCTTTAGTTTCCTCATAGAAATGAAGAAGTTGGAGAAGATGATAATAGAGCTCTTTCTCAGCTCTAAAATTCTCTCACTCTACTTTTAGTTGTTTTAGTTGGAATGGTGCTGTTAAGCAATTTTCATCTACAGAAACGCTTAAGAACTCTGCGAGTTAGTGTTTTTTAATACCAGTAGGGTTTTACATTATGTTAGACACTATTTACAAAAGCAGTTTATTTCCCTTGTGCTAATGTTAACCATTTCTGAAGTGGTAAGCAGTTGTGATTTAAATTCCACATACCATTGTGCTAAATGCTGTTGATTTCTTGTTCTGAAATCTTGAAACAGTTAACCTGTTTGGAGATGAACTGCACGTAAAAACACATAGAGAAGGGCACTAGGAAAGCTGGAGGAAGAAAAGGTCTGTTTTGACTACATAGGGGCTTGGGAAAATTTCATAACTGGAAACCTTCCCTCAAGTCTGAGTCACACTGAAAGGACTCTTGGCTCTCCTGGGGTGGGAGAAGAAAAGGGAGGGAACAATGGAGGAAGTGGCTATGTCGGTTTTTGTCAACAGAGGGCACCCAGAGCAAAGCAAGTGCTCTGTGACACACTATAGAGTGCTCTTCTGCCCCAGATGAATTTACCAGACAGGCAACTTGCAGTGGATTCGCAGAGTGTCTGTCTCTTGCGTTTTGTTTGATCTATGTCCACGTTTTCAGATGTTTTCTCCTATGCCAGAACCAGAGTATTCTAAATGCAGTACTAATAATTGTTATTGCTGACCACCTTAAGTGGAAAACCAGTTCCCTCAGTGTCCTGGGATGAATTATTCCATGTTATAAAGTTAGGCTTTTGGGTAAATCTGCAGTCTTAGCCTCTGATTTAATTTAGTATCCAGTGAGCAAGTATTCCTGAAATATTATTGATCTGAAAGCACACTTAATATCTGCATAGCATATTATAAGAAGACTTTGTTTTTATTACATAGAGCAGTGGTCCTTAAAATGTGGCTTTGGACCAGCAGCAGCAGCATCACCTGGGGACTTCTGCAGATCCATAGTCTCCCCATCTTCCCCCGACCTACTGAATCAGAGACTCTGAGAATGGGGTCTGGCAGTCTGTTTTGACACTCTCTCCAGATGATTCTAATGCACGCTCAAGTTGAAAACCACTGGCAGAAAGTAAAGGCGTGGAAGCTTAGGAGCACTAGTGTTTGCTGAAGACCACATGCCAAGCAGTCAGCTAGGAGTTTCATCTTCATTTTCCAGATGAGAACATCAAGCCTAGAAGCATTAAGTAATTTGCCGAAGTCATACATAAAATAAATGGTAGAATAGGGATCTGAACCCTGATCTTTCTGACTTGAGAACCATACTGTAGTGGCTGCTAAGAAAATGCAAAGATGCATTGCATTGTTAAATTAATTCTTCTTTTTAAGTCCTCAAATTATCTTTCTTAATATAAAAGTAATATACATTAATCAAAGAAAATTTAGAATATACCACAGACCAAAAGAATAAAATATTAATTGCCTTAATATATTTAACTTTATCTTAACTTTTTGTTTTTTTACTCTTGTTTCTATGTAACTGTGTTTGCATATACACACATTTTAAAATTCCTTACAAAATGTCAATCATACTGTTTTCTAATATGCTTCCAGCTCAGCCCTACTCTGTTGTAAACATCTCTTCATGCTATTAACATGCTATTAACTATTTCTACAGCGTCATTTCATGGCAGCCCAGTATTCCATTGTATGGTTATAAGATTCCGTCATAATTCTTTATCAAGTTCATCTTAAGTTGTTTTGATTTCATGAAATGCTTTTAGGAAGAATAGAATACTGAATGCTGTGCTACTCTGGATAAATAATTTAAAGTATCATAATTAAGGTGATAAACACAGATTATGGTTGAGGAGGGAATGTAGAACTGGAGAGACAATACTAAGCATTTTTGAAGTTAAAAGCAAGTCCATAAAAAGGAAAATAAATTGAAGTACAAAGCCAGAACTATGAGGAATGGACTGAGGATCTGTGAGTGAGATGGGTTAGAACAAATAGGAAAATGATTATGAACAATTTTTTTTTTTTTTTTTTTTTGAGACAGAGTCTCGCTCTGTTGCCCGGGCTAGAGTGCCGCGGCATCAGCCTAGCTCACAGCAACCTCAAACTCCTGGGCTCAAGCGATTCTCCTGCCTCAGCCTCCCAAGTCCCAGCTGGGACTACATGCATGTGCCACCATGCCCAGCTAATTTTTTGTATGTGTATTTTTAGTTGTCCAGCTAATTTCTTTCTATTTTTAGTAGAGATGGGGTCTTGCTCTTGCTCAGGCTGGTCTTGAACTCCTGAGCTCAAACAATCTGCCCGTCTCGGCCTCCCAGAGTGCTAGGATTACAGACGTGAGCCACCGCGCCCAGCCTGAACAATTTGATGGTATCAACAACCTGCTTTTATTGCTGACTTTTTGACATAGAGGCTGAGCTGCTGGATGAGAGCGTGAGAAAAACTGGGCATAAGCCTTCCATAAACAACAGTTATTATTTATTGAGTACCTTCACATACCAGAAATCATGTTAATCATTTACATAGATTTTCCCATTTAATTTTTATAATAACCACACGTATTAGATGGTGTTTTCCCCATTTTAGAGAAGTGGAAACTGAGAGTGAGACTTAATGTAACTTGGCCAAGTGCTTTGATTGGAACCCAGATGTATAATATTAAAACTCCTGAACCTTTGCTTGTATATTATCATTTATTCTCATTCCTTTTTCATGGTATGACAGGTCATTAGTCACTGTATGTGTGCTTGCACGTGTGCACTCTCTGTGTGTGTGTGTGTGTGTGTGAGATTTTACTATCTCTGTTGGGACAGAAGGAAACTAGGTGTGTAAGGAAGGGCACTAAGTCAAGATAGAGCAGGGGTAGACTTGAAGAACAAAACAAAGCTAACGTTAGCCCAGTTATTGTTTTGGGAGAGGCATGAGCCTGAGCTGGATGCTGCAGTGGAGCAGAGGATGGGAATAGCAAAATGAGTAGTTGTTAGGAAGGAGAGGGCAGGCATTTGGAAACAACGGATGGCTTAGAAGAATCAAATCTCTCCTATTAGATTTTGCTTTCTACAAGAGGTTATAATCTTCTTGGGACAGTCTTTAAACAGCTTTTTTGAGATATAATTCACATACTATACAATTCACCCATTTAAAGTGTACAATTCAGTGGCTTTTAGTATGTTTACAGTTATTCAACCATCACCACAATCAATTTTAGAACATTCTCATTACTGCACAAGAAACCTCATCCCCCTTAGTCATCACTTTCCAACTTCTCTCTCCACCCCCCACCCTCGAAGCCCTAGGCAACCACTGGTCTACTTTTGTCTGTGTAGATTTGCCTATTCTGGATAGTTCATATAAATGGGCTCAATACAATATGTCGTCCTTTGTGCTTGGCTTCTTTCACTTAGCATAATGTTTGCATGTTGTAACACAATCTATATTGCAGCATGTGTCAGTACTTCATTTTTCTGTTATTAAATAGTATTCCATTGTATAGATACACCACATCTTATATATGTTTTTTTAATGTTGGGAAGAGAAAGGTGAAGGAAGTGGGACAATAAATCAGAATTATTCTTCTTAATTTAAAATGGGAGGAATGAGCGGCTACTATGAAAACCTATCAAGCCTTCCTGAGGAATTGCAACTAAAGGCATAGGTGATAGGACGGTTGATGGCATCTGCTGCTGCTTGAGTCATTTGTAGCAGAGTGGCAGCTCTTCTGACCTGAACACGTGCAGCATTCAGGGAGCTCATTGTGTAAATCTTGTGTCTTGGCCAGCACCATTGCCCCCTACAATAGCTCATGTGAAACCAGAGAGGCCTTTGATGATCTAATCTGGATCCATTTCCCTCCATTACTACTGCCCTGGGTCCCCAGAGAGTCCTCTCTAAAGAGCTGCCAGTTTGTTGAGTGCTGGCAATTGCAAGATTATTCCTGACTGTATGATTTGTCTAGTGGACATTATACCCATCTTTCAGGTACTGATCCATTGAGCAGAAGTAGCAACCATCATTCCCATGTTTTGGGAATGAATACTAACTCTAAGGCCCCTATATGTCCTTCTCAGCTGTAGAGTTAGGAGGGCTCCTTTAGCAAGTGAACAACATGCCCTTACAGGTGCCAGGGGATTTTACTGTTGTCCCATTGATTCCTGTTGCTTGTTTTCTTGATTTACTATCCAAGAGACAAGGAGTCCTGACCTTCATAAAATGAGTGGTCTGGACCAGAACTATAAGTACCCAAAACCTTTTAGTTTGTACTCTAGAGGTATTGTGGCTGGCTTTTTACTGTGCCTGAACTTTCAGTGTAGTTTAGAAAGTAAATCGTTATCACTAGCCTTAATACCTTGGCTTTTCTGTGGCATGTTTCCCTAACACTGAAACAAGAAACCAGGTAGAGGACATCAGCTTGGCCCTCAGGTCCTAAATCATTGAGTGTCAGAGCTGGATTTAGTCACATCACCCTTGTTCTGTAGATGGGGAAACAGTTCCACAGAGGTTAGATGACTTACTCAAGTCTTATTTTCTTATAGCCCTTGTTAATGGCAAAGCTGAGTCTGTGATGTTGAGCCTTCATTCTCAGTTCAGTCCTTTTTTTCCCAGTGTAATGCTGTTTTCTGATGGACATGTACTGTCATGACCAAGGAGTGGCTGAGCCCTGCTCCACTCCATCAACAGTGCAGCCTTTGAGGTATATGTGAGAGGGTTTGACAGATTGGGATTGTGATAATGAAAATTTGTGAGAGAGGAAGAAAGCAAGAGCACTTTGTGGGTTTGGGTGCCACTTGCTCATAGAACCCAGTTCCTTCTGGCCTTCCTCCCAGTGTACTGTGTCCAGTGAGTATATTTGTTTATTATTACATGATTGTAATTCTTTGAGAGCTCCTGCACTAACTTACCCAGAAGAATCTTGTAGTGCCTGCCCGAAAATGTTTGATCATGGTTGTCAACCCATTGCTTGGTTTAATTTTTGCCTAGCATAATGTGCAAAGAAAAGACCCAAATCCTTTCCCACTGTGCACATTCCCACTCTTCTCTGCCCTCATCTTTAGTGTATAGAACCCCAGAGTGGGCCTTGCTTTCCAGCACCTCTCCTGGCCCATGATCCTAGCAGATCTATTCAGCATGACCTTAACTGCTGGGATCAATTTAAAAGCAGCCCCTTCACAGTGGAGCACATGAACTGAGTAGTAGTTCCATACTGAGACTCCCTTTAGTACTTTCCCTTCCTCCTTTTTTGGGTCCTCCCCCACCAGCATGAGCTTCTTTACCAGCAGAGGTTGTGTCTTTCACTCCCTTCCCCCATCACCTGTCTGTTGCTCAATATAGTCATTAAATAAGCTTTGGCATTCCCGTGCTGTTTACCACTCTGTGATGGGATGGGAAGGTGCAGGAATGCTAATAAGGTTGTCAGATGGCCATGTTATTCCTTTATAGAATTTGTTTTATAGTCATTAATAATAATTTATAGTAAAAGCTACTCTTTATTGAATGCTTACTGTGCATCCAGTACTATGCTAAGTACACGCACATACCCTCAACTCCTCATTATCCTTAACAACCACTGTCCCTGTAAGGTGGATGGTAGAAGCCATATTTTACGGATGAAGAAACAGAGCTTTAGAGAAGTGTAAGTCATAGAACTAGAAAGTGGTGGAACAGGTATTTAAACCTAGGCCTGCCTGACACTGAAACCTATGATTTTAATAACCATGCTGAACCTCCTTGATAAGTAATTTGCTGAACATTCCTGTGAAAGAGAGCTGAGTCACTTATGTTCCCTGGGATTTATAAGTGAGACATCTGTGTTAGCAAAGGGCAGTAGTAGCATAGTTTAGATTAAATTTGGCTTTGGTATTAAAGAGCAAAGACAAAGAGGAGACGTAAGGAGCTTCTGCCACTTACTTCCTGGAGCCGATTTGCTTTTAGCCTAATGTTGAGGAATTTTTGCTCTTTGAGTATAGAGTGGTTTCAGGTCATTCATAATCTACACAATTTCTGAGAAATTGGTCTGCCTACAATTCCAGATTGTTTAGGGTGGGCCTGAGAGAGTAGTAGTCCTGGTTTCTGGGGCCACAATAAGGTAAGCTCAAGCTGATTCCTGAACTGACTTGGTTTTTAAAAGGTTCTCAGGTTTTTATCATTCAGCAGGAGGCTTTCTCTTCAGTTTAATTCTTCACCCTGAACCTGGATTTATATCATTGGGACTTTAGAATTTAGTTGTGGTTGTATGTAAGAAGAAAGGGAATGCAGTTTTTAGCAGCTCTTTACTGATCAGTCATGTGAGGTCCCTGTAATGTAGAAGAGCAGCTGCTTCTCTGACTCTGCGCACAGAACAGAAATATTTTGTGTATAGCTTTGAAATGGAAGAGAGAAACTTCTGAGGAAAAAAAGAGTTGTTGGGGGTAATAAGATTTTGAGGAGACAGACCCTTCCTGTATTCTCCCCTGGGGGCAAGGATCTAGCCAGGATTGAAGGGCATTGCCTCAACTAATTTAGTTAAATGGCCTGTCCTGGATTAATAACTTGGGCCGACTTCCCAATGGATTTGGCGAGATATTGGGTTTCTCTCTCCCCAAACCCTCCCTTCTCTCTGGTCTGCACACGTACGGTAACATAATTACAGAGAGGTTACTTCTTACCAACAGACAGCCTTTTATAAAGGAGTGGGCTCCTCTTAAAAGAGGATGGAGAAAAATTCAGAGAGAAAGGAATTGTATAGTCCTGTCATGTTTTTGAAATGGCAGAGTTGGAGGAAAATGGTAGAGTAGAAGTGAGGAGGCTGGTTTCTCTCTGATGGCAAGCGGGGAGGAGGGATGTGGCGGTGTCGATTTCAAACACCTAGAGCATGGGCATTGGGTACTAATTTTGTGCTAGAGAAATATTAAACTGTCCTTTTGCATTTGTTCATCCAGATTGCATTACTAAGGATCTGGTTATTAAAGAACAACCTTTGCAGTGAAGGTCAGAAGTTATAGTCTTCTGAGTTTGGTGGTCAAGTGTTCAGAAATATTTCACAGATTTAGTTGAAAACCTGAGCAGATGCCCCCGCTGTTGTTTACCCGTGGGGATCGGGTGACATTCTTCTCCCTTTTCCTCCTCCCCACCCCTTTGGGAACCAACCAATCACACAGAGGAATGGATTTCAGTGCCTCTATGGCCTCCCTCCCATAAGAAGTCTGCCTACCACAGCTCTCTGGAGCCTTGGCTGAGGCTGAATGTTTAACTCTTAGGTGTCTGAATCACAGTGAGCAGCTGACATTGCAGTTAGCTTTTTTTCTTGATTGCATTGACTCTCAGAGCCCATCCACAAGGGAGTGTTCCTAATGAAGCAAGGTGCAATGTATTGAGCTTGAAGGAACTGATTTTTAGCCCTAATTCTGCCAGTAACTAGCAATGTAACCTTGGGAAAGTTACCTTCCCTTTTTGGACTTGATTTGCTTTATGCAAAGGAGAGGAAAAGGAAAGGGAGAGAATGAGCATTTATGGTATATCTATATATATTTTACTGGCTTTTTATGTATCACTAGCCTGAGGTTTTGGGAAAAGCATTTAACCTGTATTGAGTGCCCTTTCTCAAGCAGTTTGCTTTTTGTTTGTTACTATATTAAATTATCACAACTCTGCAGGGCAAATGCTGTTCACCCAATTTTATAGATGAGAGAAGTGGAGGCTAGAGAGGCTGTCCAACTTGCCCAAGGTCACTTAGCTAGAGAGGACCATCTGGCTCTAATGCCCAGACTTTATTCCATTCCACTGGGCTGGCTAAAACACCCCTGGAAGTCCTGCCAGAATTTTCACTTTAATTTCTGAAAGCTTTAACTCCTTAACAGCTTTTAGTTCTGCCCTGTAGAAGGACCAAACATTACTGTCTCCTCTTTTCACAGCCTCGCTACTAGAGCAGGTCAATGACTTAGACATTCCTCCATCACCTGAAAACAGCAAAAGAAGATGGCACAGCAGTCCCTTTTCTCCTTCTTCCATAAAGAGGCTCTCATCCTTTATAGCCAGCTGCACCCACCTGCTCATCAGCCCCCTTTTCTCATACAGGTGCAGATAATTTATTTTCTCTTTGCCTTATGTTTGTGATTGTCAAGTAAGTATCTCTGGTTTAAGGGAGAGGTGGAATTTTGAGGAGATTTTTTTTTTTTTTTAAAGAAAAATCTAGCCATAGCTTTTCTATTACATAGATACCACAATATTAGGTTTACCTCTACCTGGAATCCCTATGATATGTATATCCCCTGTTAGAAGCTTCTATTTTTTAAGATCTTGATTTTTTGCTCGTAACTTATCCTAGCCATCTGATTTAATAGGTACACCTTGCCCAATAGAACACTTGTGTTTCTCTTTCTGCAGATTTTACTTTTAAATTCACAGAGAAAATAGCTTTCTTTAGGTGAGTTCTTATTGATACTCTATTGCTACCAATTAAAAAAAATTATAGTAGAAGCCCTAAAATGTCAGATTTGCCAAGTAGTCATTTTCTGTCATTTGTTGTAGGGCTAAGAAAAATTACAGTAGGCAAATCTATTAACAACTATAATTTATTAAGCCTGGCACTGGCCTAGGTGTTTTATGTACATTATTTCTAATTTTCATAATAACCCTGCATTTATAGATTACAAAACAGAGGTTAAGAGAGATTAAAGTACTTGCCTAAGGTCACTGCTAGTGAGTGGTGATTTGACAATTTGATTCCAGGTCTGTTTCACTTTGAAACCTAAGTTTGTTCTTCAATGCCATGCTGCCTCTGGAAAATGATCTTGAGAGCTCATTTGATCATCCATGCCTATGTCTCAGCTCTGATCACCCCAGAAAGTCCAAATGTCTTTTTTTAAAAGGGAAATACCATTTTATATGATAAACCTCACAGTTGAAAAAAAATTAAGGAAAGTATTTTCTGGTGTTTGCTGCCTTTTATGATCAGGTGACTTTTACTGATGTTTAGTTTCAGTTATTTTTGCTAAAGTTTAAATCTATACTTTCTTGTTATAAGTGAAAATGCTGAATAACTAGCTACTCATCCTCACATACTGGAGAGTTAAGGGATTTCACTGTGAATTGGGGTAGACAGGAAAAGCTAGGCCTTAAAGCATGAGTAAGATACAGGTGGATGGAGAAAAGCTTGAAGAATTTTCTTGAGGGTAAGGAAATGTTATTGTTTTGCCCCATCACTTGATACATCCTGTGTTCGTAGTCTCTTTGAGCTCTGGGAAATGATGATGAGAATGCAATGAAAGATGGGTTGGTTTAATTAATACTCATGTTTTCTCCCTTCCTCTCTTCAGGATTGCTTGTGATTCAACTCTACTACCCATTATTTTGGCCTTTCCTAGTTGTGAGCTCTGAGAGATTCATATAAGAGAAATACACGTACAACACTATCTCTGCCATCCACATCAACTCAACAAATATTTCAACAGTGTTTACTGCATGCCTATTATATACCAACCACTTGGCATGACACTGGTGGTACTGAGATGAGTAAGACATGATCATTGCTCTCCAGGTACTCACATTTGAATGGAATTTGTGGTCTCATTCAGAATACAAGACCTACGAACATGGAATTAACAACAAAAGGCCGCATATGATTAAGATTGTAAAAAAAAAATAAGTGAACCAGGGATGGCAAATATTTAATTAGAGTTCAGGGATGAAAGAGGTTACCAGAGCAGTAAAAATTCATTTAAAATTTCATCCAGGGTATGGAGTGGGGAAAAGCTGGGGTGAAATGGGTTATGGGTCATGCTAGTGCTAGTGAAAGGAAGCAGTGAAAATGGCTCACTGGAATAGAGTAAGGTACTTATGCCTTCTAGAATTGTTGATGGAGTCATAACCAGAGATGGCGGGAGGGAGAGTCTACCAATTTAGCATTTTAAGTGGGGAAAGTAAAGACACTGGCAGCTAATGTAAAAAACAACTGTTTAATCCCTGAGATCACAGTTTTTAGGAAACATTTAATAAACCTCTTAACATTTATCTTTTGGATCCCTTGATTAGAGAATACAGTATTCTCTATATTAAAATACCTTGACATTTATTCTTGTTGGGTTTTTTAAAGATGGAAAACTAACATAAATCAGACACAGATTAAGACACCAGTAGGCCCCATTGCCATTCCCATTTGCCACATGCATGGATTACTGTGCAGCAGTATTCTTAATGTGGAATATTTGTGAGGTTCTCTCCCCAAAAGCCTACCAAATGAAGAACTCTTCTCTTTCTTAAGTTCCTGAAACTAACTTAAACTTACTTAAAGGCTTCCAGAAAGGAGATTCTTTCCTTTTCCCTTCCCCCAACCCATAGTAGCTTAACTTAAGTACCCTATGGAGATAAAGATAAATGTGGGAAACTTGAGGATGAAAGGAACATTAGAGACCAGAGAAGTCCCGGGAGGTCATATCAGGCCTAAAGTGGAAACTATGTTACAACCTAAGCAAGGAGCAACTGATAGGTCTATAAATAGGATTTTATCTCCTCAGAAAATTTTTGGCATGGTTTATAGCTTCCCATGTGGGGGATTATTATATTTACTAAAAATAAACTGTGTTTCAGAAATAATTAAAGTAAGTCCCACTGAACTCATTTATGTTATTAAAAGTATAGTCATAGCCTGAAAATAAGTTTACAGAGTTTGGTATGTACGAATTTTTAGTACTTTGATGTTGAAACCATTGGTTAGATCTGGGATGGAATGGTCTAGCCCAGTGGATTAGTTTGAATTAGATAGATTTCCTTCTCAGAAAATAATGTTACTTAAGTTTTTTCTTCTAGTTTGGAAGACCCTCAACCCTCTTTCATGCATTCAGACTGACAGGCTGGCATTGTAAGATAAGTGCACCATCCAGGGAAAGTGGGGTAGTTCTCATTCCCCAGGAATGTCACACGTTAAAACTTCTTGGATGTGCCTATTAAGAGCAGAAAGGTGTATAAATGGGCAGTGGTCTCCCTTCCATTGATATCCCTTCTGGGAAACAAAAACCCTTTAGCTGTCTGAGTTTGTTTCTCACACTCTTGTTATCCTGATTGTAGCCCTTTAAATTGTGCAGCAAATTCTTGGCATCTGTCTGCCTGTCAGCTAATCTCTGACACCCCTGGATAGCTTGTTTTCTTTCTATGAATATATGTGAAATTTGTGAAAAGCATTTATTAATTTCAGTATCCAGTTAGAAGGCTGTGAAAATCTGAAATTGGGCAAATAGTGAAATTGCTTAAAGCATTTGACCATAGGATACTTTTTAAAATATAATGAATTAAACAACACAGTACCAGTATGACTCATGTACAATGAGTGTATGGATTAAAGTAGTCCCAGAAGTGGTCTCAAAGATGAGTTAATGGCTTCAAGAAGTAATTCATTTGCTTTTTTCAAACTTTAAATACATTTTGGAATAGTTAAATCATTTTGAAGTACAGAAATTAAGTGATTAAGCCACTCTTTAAAGCAAAAAATCATGACATTGTTTAAATTAAATATTTATAATGTGATTATTAGTCACCAAAATAGACTGCATGTATACTGCTACCTTACTGCACAGGTTAAAAATTGTCTTGCCACATCAGAGGAACCCATATATTACCCTTATTTCTCAAAGGTGGCATCCCACTTTTTAATAGTAGGTTGTTTGCATACTAAGTAGAAACAGTATATATCTGTTTAGTATTTTTTTGACGAATAAATTCTTTTGAATGAAAAATATTTCTAGCATAACTTTAAAAATTGTTGAACTACCTTTTAACGAGTTGTGAAATGCTAAAAACAGGATTATGTATTTCAAATGCATCATATTTACTGATTGCTTTAAGCCTTTTACTACTGTTGTTCTTTTTCTCCTCTTATAGCCGCTTAACTCCCTTTCTTTCTTCCCAGTGCTTTAAAGAAGGAAACTGACGTTCCTAATGTAATACTTTCTGAAAGAGAGATGGGAAAGTTGGTGAAAGAGACTTGACAAGGTGACTGAATTCTTTGGGCCTCAAACCCAAGTTTTTGCCTGTTTAAATGCTTTTATCTAATACTATTTTGTTTCACATTTACTAGTTAGCTGTTATGGTGGTCATTGTAATGGTAACGATAGTATTAATATGTAATACTCTGTTTACAGAATAGTTTAACATACAAGATGATCCCGACTTACCATGGTTCGACTTAATGATATTTTGACTTTATGATGCTGTGAAAATGATGTGTGTTCAGTAGAAACCATGCTTCAAATACCCATACAACCATTCTGTTTTTTACTTTTAGTACAGTATTCACTTAATTAGATGTTTAGCACTTTATCATAAAATAGGCTTTGTGTTAGATGATTTTTACTGAACTTTAGGCTACTATAAGTGTTCTGGGCATGTTTAAGGTAGGCTAGGCTAAGCTATGATGTTCAGTAGGTTAGGTGTGTTAAATGCATTTTTGACTTAAAGTATTTTCAGTTTATGAAGGGTTTATAGGAACATAAGTCGAGGAGCATCTGTACTTTATTTGGGTCTGACAACATAACCTGTAAATGTAGGTATTATGAACCCCATTTTGCAGATGATGAAAATAGGAGTGTATATGTTTGACTTTTTCTCATAGCTCGAACTCAGGAATAGTTAGATTAAAATTTTATTTCTGTCATTTTGCTGTGGAATGGTTAGGAAACAGTAGATTAGGGGGGCACACTAGTTGACTTCTTGGCCTAGACTTCCTGCCTAGGCAATTCCAGATTCTTTGATTATCACTGTCTCAGCCATCAGATTTGCACACTGTTGATGTGCATAAAGCTATCTGTTGTTTCAAATGAAATTGAGTTTTAATTTGTAAGTTAAATTAAAATAATTTATTCTTGAAAACATGATTTAGGACTAAGTCAGCTGCATATAACAGAAAACTCGCCAAAAGAGGCTTAAACGAGAGAGATTTATTTGTCTTTCATGAAAAAGAAGTCCCAAAGTAGGCAGTCTAGGACTGATATGGTGCTCCATGATTATCGAGAATCTAGGATTGCAGGCCGGGTGCGGTGGCTCACGCCTGTAATCCTAGCACTCTGGGAGGCCAAGGCAGGTGGATCGCTGAAGGTCAGGAGTTCGAAACCAGCCTGAGCAAGAGTGAGACCCGTCTCTACTATAAACAGAAAGAAAGAAATTAATTGGCCAACTAAAGATATATATAGAAAAAATGAGCAAGGCATGGTGGCACATGCCTGTAGTCCCAGCTACTCGGGAGGCCGAGGCAGAAGGATTGCTTGAGCCCAGGCGTTTGAGGTTGCTGTGAGCTAAGCTGACGCCACGACACTCACTATAGCCCGGGCAACAGATTGAGACTCTGTCTCAGGAAAAAAAAAAAAAAAAAAAAAGAATCTAGGATTGCTTCTCTATCTATATAGGATGTGGCCCAGATGGTTGCTAGGCTTCAGCTGTCACTTCTCCATTTCCACAACGCAGTTTGAGGGGAGGAAAAGAAGGGTGTCCCCTGCCCTACATAAGAAGACTTCTAGGAAGTCCCATATAACATTTCTGCTTATATTGTG
>CAUYRT010086659.1:0-52489 GCA_963574885.1 Lepilemur ruficaudatus | reverse complement strand
GTAGCAAAGCCTAGGAAAATGGTTTCAAGATGTATTAGAGTTGTGTAAATAACAACACATTTTAAACAATTTGTGCTTAATAATTGAGGCACAGACGTCAGTGCCATGAAAGATATTCAATCTTTTGCCTTAAAAATAGATTGTGTCATTTTTATATGCTAATAGAATGGTAATGCATAAAATGTTAATAGAAATATGTTGTGAACAACCCAATTTTAGGTACTTGCTGAATATATTCATGAAATTTCCAGGTAACAGTGATGTGTGAGGACGTACAGCTCAGAAGAACAATCTAAATAAGAGCAATGGGGGTAATAGTCACCTGCTCTGCTTAATAACTGGAAGCACGCTATTGAATGAGCTCTCTTGCAGGGAAAATCAGAAGAGAAAGAAAATAAGATTCAGAAAACATTTAAATATTAATATTAAAAAGAAAAAGACTGCGAAGGGGACCAGAACTGCCCTTTGATCAAACTAGGAAAATGTGATATTATGAGTTACGCTTAATAAGTGAGGCATATACATGAGATTCGTGAAAGATATTAAATCCTTTGCCTTAAAAACAAGGCAGATTTGTTATCCATTGTGTCGCAAGGGATGAAAATATTTGACATGTGAGGAAATGGTTAACAGACTCAAATAACGGAGATTTTATCCAAGTTGGATAAAGTACTCATTAAGTTTTTCACCAAGATGATTGATAAGATAGTTTTCATTTATTCTAGAGGCAGCGGCTAAAAAGCACTGGGTTTAAGCACAGGATTAGGAAACATTAGAATGAGGACAAATTCTTAAATATTTCTTCCTATATAGAAAAGAGGAAAAAAAGGATAATAGAGAGAAGACTTTATGTACAAAGTATTTTTGAAGAGGCCAAGACTTTTGTAGTGTATTTAAACTTCCCATTTCATGGGAAAATGTCATTAGGAAGAAGAGGTAGAAAAAAGATAACTGAAAATATTACTTGCCACTGCTGAGAATGCAGGAATATATGAGAATCATAATCCAAATAAACAAATTAGGTTTAAAAACTAGGAGAGAGAAAGGGCATTCAGGAAAATGTATAAGCATAGTGACAAGAAAATATTTCCATTTATTGATACATCTAGTGTTTTATTTTTAATGAGAAGTGGAAATTAATGTCACTGAGAGTGAAGCAAAGTTGGGGTTATTCAAGATAACAGAAGACTGAAGTTTTGAAATGGCTATATGACACTACGCTAGCTGAATGGAATTGTTAGAGTGATTTTTTTAAATTTACAATGTATTTAACTATTTTTGATGTATATTCCCATCAACTTCAAAATGTTTAAAATGTTTCTAATGGATAAACTCACATGAACTAGAATAATGGCATAATGCAGAATAAAAGGGTAGTAGTATTACATGTATCTCTTATTCTTTACATCCATTTGAAAAGTCTAGTGTGGTTGTCTACAGTAAATCTCAAGTGGGAAAATTATTACAATAGAAATGGGCAGATTGTTTTATTCAGATAATCAGTTTTGAACAAGGAGATTTTTGCATTGAAATGAAGCTGACGTATGCACTTGAATAAACACTATACAGTAAAACAGAATTTCCCAGCTTCAACCCATCCCCTTTAACCCCCATACAGCTAATTTTTAAAAGTAAAGGTATATATTAAAATTATTTACCTAAACAGTTCCAGATTATATTAATATTGCAGTGAAATTTTAATAATTTCCTTAAAGAATTTTGTATGTTCAATTTTGAAATAAAAATGATTTTGAAAACATTTTTAACTTTATAGTTTTGCTTAGAAGTAGTTTATTTCCTGCCATGTCAAGATAGAGATCCATTGTTGTTAGAGATCTATTCTTATCTAAATATATAAATGAGAAATTATTGCATTAAAGGAAGTAGTTTCATTATAGAATACAAAAATAAGCAAATAAATCCCAAACTCTTCCATACCAACTTTTTATAGTTGATGCAAGAAAGCCTAATGGGAAAAAAATACATCAAAATGTGTTGTATTCCCTTTATTATGTTTCTATAACAACCTCTAGAGAAAGAATTATTATTAATAGTAGTTATTGCTCTTGAAACCACATTGCCTTTCCAATAAGATATAATCCAGAAGTTTAGAACTTTTTAAAACTAGCCGGGAAATAGACGTAATAATTGCACAGGAATCTATGGTTTCCTATCCAAAGATCATAAAAGCAATTACAGAGGTTACTGCCTGTGCTAAATCCCCCTGATGATTTTACTGAATATTTTTCTTTTCTTTCCAAAACTACAGAATAGTTTTACTTTTTGCCATTTGATAAAGAGTTATGAACTAGCCTTTGGCGTTAACAGACCAGGACCAATTTCTTGAAAATTTTTGAAAAGTAGGAGTCTCCATGGACACAGATAATGGCTTATAGTGTATAGTTTTCTGATTATTTGAGAATACACTCCAGATTTGCTCAATTGTTTGGTTATACCCAAACGACACTGACAAGCAGATGAAACAAACATTTTCTTTAACCATTATATGAATTAGTGAAATGAAACTTAAATATATATAAATATATATTAGCATCATTAATCAAGATTTTGTAAAGTTGATGATTTTTCACTTTTGCTTATCTTATCTTCTGCAATCATCAGTTAAGGTCTACTTGGGGTTGGAATCCTGTGCTTCAGGAGTTTAGAGGAAAGATGTGGAAGACGTTTGAAATCATTCCATGGAATGAGAAATATTTAATGTTTTTATACAAATAGCACAATTTTATATAATATATGGTGAAATTTACTTTTAAATGTTCACATTCTCTATAAAGAGAAAACAAAAGAACTATTAAGCTATGTAGCTAAGAAGACAGTTTCTATTTTAGTAGAAAATGTAAATGACACCCTAGTAAATGTCATAGTAAATGACACCCTAGATTTTAATCCCCTTTATATAGTTTATATAAAAGTTTACAATGTATTTGAGACCGATGAGCTAGAACACAACTGTTTTATTTTAATGATTATTTAAGAGTCATATATGAAGGATTTACTGTTTTCTAGGCTGTCTACTATGCACTACATCTAAAGTTGTGAACAAGATAACAAGAATTAAGTCTCATAGAGCTTTCCATCTATTCTCTCTACTAGGAGGAATAAAGAAAAAAATAATGCTAGAAAATATTTTACTTGCTACATAAGGGAACAACTGGGATTACATGTGAATGAATATCTAGGCACCTGGTGTAAATATGATGGAAGTTACAAACTGTGAAACTTGCATAAAATTATTTAAAATTTTAAAAAAATTACCAACATTTTAAAATTGATATTTAAGAGAAAAGTCTGTAATTATGGCCTCTTTTGAAAAGCTGGAGAATATGACAAAATTGGGCAAGCACCAAGATGATATTGGTCCACTGGGTCTCAGAGTTGGTCACAGCATTTCCTTTCCGTTTTTTTTTTTTTCTGGTAATTATTATGGGTACATAATAGTTGTATATCAGCCTGAATCTATGTATCTCACCATCACATGTTTGCATATTGACACTGAGATTGACAGTTGATATTTCATTTCTATTCAACCAGCTGAGATATAGTTTATATATAAAAATGTAAATACTACATAAATAGAGGGGAAAAAACCCAAAAACAAAAATAAAACACTTTGTTTTATTGAATACAAGGCCCTTTTAAGTATGTGTGATTCTTTTAGGGCAAATGATTTAAGACTTTTGGAAAGAAATGACACATAAGCTGAAAGCTGAAGGATAAACAACAAAGTAGTAAGGGAGACTTTAACAGTCATTTACTTTCTTAGATATTAAATATTTGTTAATATCTAACATGGTGGGCATATGGTATATTGCTTTAGAAATGTACCTAGTCCCTATTTAATGGAGTTTATAGTGCATTCGGGGAAAGATATGTGCCAAGACCCAGGATTTGAGAGAGCATGAAAAAAGGAATTTGAATATGCTCACTGTATTTGAAGGTAGAGCTTGGGAGTAATTTTTGATACGTTATTTTGAAGCAATAGACAGAATCTAAACTCAAAAAGTCCTTATGAGCCACCATGTTAAGAAAATCTCATTTTATCCTAAACACAATCATAAGTGGAAAACATAGCACATTTTCAGGGGACTAGCATAATTGTGTGTGTGTGCGCCGTCGTGCCTGCACAGGCTTGATAATCAAGACTTCTTTGACTGCAGATTGGAAAATTAATTAAAGAGGTGGAGCATGAAAGCCTGTAGTCTGATTAGCTTTCTTGATCAATCAAACAAGTGAGGGATGATGGTGTCCTCAAATAGCGATGGTGGAGTTGCTAAGGAGTGAACTGAGTAGAAAGTTACATGTTTCTTAAATAAACATCACTATGGAGACATTCACCCCATTTTCCTGAGTGCCTAACACATTCCCTGGAAAAGGAGACATCAGTGATCTTGTTATAAATTGTTTTGTTATACATAGTATTATGTGTGATAAATTGTGCCTGGCTCACAATAAGTCGCTTATAAAATAGCAAGGAAGGGTATTGTAGGTTCCGGTCAGACTGCATTTAGAACTCAGACTGTGTTTATTTGAGGATCTTCCTTTTATTAGCTGTGTGACATGGAGACACATTATCTAATTTTATTGTGTCTCATTTCCTCATTCATAAAATGAGGCAAGGATTAAATGTGGTGATGCATGCAAAGGACGTAGGGAGAGCAGCACTTTGCGTATACAGGGAGATTAAATTCATGCGTGAAGCCTAGCCCAGGAGATGGGCAGCTGTGTTTCTCTAACCCTTTTCTACAATACTTTATCCAAATATATAACATAACCCTTCTTTCAGCAACCTTAGAGAAATACTAAGTGCCAAAAAATAGCTGGATGTCAAAATAAAAAGGCAAACAGTAGAGGCAAAACAGACCACGGGAGATGTAGTAGTTTCCATAAAGAAATTAAGCCTGCATAGCTGACACACAGAAATAGATGGCTAAGTATACCAGCTGAAATGTAGTTTCTCATGACCTACAGAGAATCAGGGAAATATAAAGAGCCTCAAAAGTAGAATCACCTTAATCCTTAAAGGTTTGAATAAAGGAAAAAAAAAAAAACTACCAGAGAGAAAAAATAGAAAGAGATCTGCTTGTGTTAATTTGTCTCTTCTTTTAAATCTGAAAGGCAATTTAACCAGCAAGCCAGTGGACTAAGGTGCATAAATGGAGTTCGTTTCATTTGTAGTTAATACTTATTCTAAATAGATGCTGCTCATATAGTAATGAGTCAAATTTATCAACTTTATTTTGCAAAACTTTATTTTGGCTCATGACAACATACCCTATTCATACCCCAGCCCGAAGTAGAACCTGAATCAAAAGCTTGCACACTCTTAGCTTATTTCCAATATGATACTAGGGAGCAAAAATGAGGGACATGGAAAATGGAACAGGGAGAGACCAAAAAATAATTCAATAATTAGTTATTGAGGATGATGTTATTCTATGAATGCTAATTTCAAATGCAGTGGGATTAAGAGGTGGGGCCTTTGGGAGATGATTAGGTAATGAGGATTTTGCCCTTAAGAATGGGATTAGCACCCTTAGAAAAGAGAACAAAGGGAACTTTTTTGCCCCTTCTGCTATGTGAAGACACAGCTACCGTCTATGAAGCAGAGAATGAGCCCTTACCAGAAACCAAATCTGCTGGCACCTTGATATTGAACTTCTTGGCCTCCAGAACTGTGAGCAATAAATTTGTGTTGTGTATAAATTACCCAGTCTAAGATATTTTGTTATAGCAGTCCAAACAAATTAAGACAGAAGGCTTAAGATGAAGTAACCCCCAATTGGCAACTTGTGGTTTAATCCTGCTAGACATGCTATGGAGCATTTGGAAATGAATCTCAGAGCTGTGCAAAGCAGTGGGGTGGAATACTTGCCAATTGTCAGGCATCTCTGAATGGTCATAAATGGCATTTGCCAGGTGCACATATGTGAACAGCCATTGTTCCACATGGAAAAGTCCTATGGGTGTAAGCAAAAGGCCCTGAAGCTAGATGCTGGCAAGGTGAACTTACGGAGTGGTGTAAACCTGCTCAGAACCAGTCCACTCAACAGTGGCTGCTGAGGCTGTGAAAATTTCAGTGGTACCCCAGAGATGTCCAATAGTTTCACAGGTAGAACTGTTGAGGCAAACTGTTGAACCATAATAATGAAGAATATATGTTGAAAGTCTTCAGTGATATGGAGACTTTCTTCAGTCAATTCAAAGTTCATGTGCTTCTGACACCTAAACAATAATAAATACTTCCCAAATGAGAAAGGCTTTCACTTTGTTTGGAAAAAGTTATCATCTAATTATTTTATTCCCAGAAAATTGGTAAAGATTATCTTTGTTGTAGTAATTGTTGTTTTTATAAAGCAGCTAAAAGGCTACCTCATATGTGAAAGGGCTCGTGTATTATTAGGGTTGTATAACTTTCTGGAAAAAAAAATAACTATCTAAAGTGATTTTCCAGCCAAATAAAGTAGAATACAAAAATGAGCTAAAAAATTGTGGAAGGGAAGTTATAAAAGAACAGGCAGTCAACATTATAATTAGTGACAAAGAGGGCCATATAAATTCTAATCTTATTTATCTAGATAGAGTAGTACACCCCCACTCCTTGTTTATTATCATACTCCATTCATTAATTTTCTTTCTAAAACTGTCATTTTTAAAGATGTTTATGATTGTTAGATTAGTCTCCACTAAATTGCAAGGGCCATGAGGACAAAAAGTATATATTTTCTTTACTACGTTATAGTCAGGTCCATGTTCATTTTGTCAAACCGTATGCACCCAGTGTATATTTACTGAATTCGTTAATTTATTGACTTCCATCTAATGGCAGGGAAACTGGAATTGTACTCCTAAAGAGCATAAATAAATGCGCCATTAACCTAAAGATTCTTCGAATTTGCTTCATTTGTTTTAGATATTTAAGCACATTTGAATTTTATTATCCACTATATCCATGTTTGTACCGATTAATAAAAATGATAGTTTAATTTGTTTATTTACAATAGGAGATAAATATCATTCCCTTGCTCTAGAAATATGGCAAGTGCTAAGTCTTTAAGAATTCATTCCCTCCAATATGCGTGTATCTATTTAGAAACATAACAAAAGTCCAAAAATATAATATACACTTAATGTTTTATCAAATTCACATTTTTGAATAATGATATGTTATTAGCAAGCCTTTCAAATGGCTCTGTGAAGTTTAATAAGTCAAAATTTCAAGCGCCATCCTCCCCTTGAGTATAAAAATGAGATATGTTCTCTTGCACTTGAGCGTCACGAGACTCTAATCTCTTGCCTGACTGTAAAAAAAATTTTTGATATACTTCAGGTTTTCTCACTATGTAAAATAACTCTGCAATTTTGAATTTGTAAGTGTTACAGTCTTCTGGCTTCTGACTGGTAAGCCTTTTCCTCTTTGCTTTCTAGCTATTGTAGATGAGTAGGCCTAACTTAAATTCTGAATGTTAGCACACTCCCACATACCACTCTCCAAAGTGTGTAGCAATTAAAACATACATATATATATATGCAAACCCATGAACATGCATGTCTAAAATATACACTCATCCAAATAAGTTAATAATTATAATATAGAGTATTGCATAATCTCAATCAAAGATATACCTTGCCACTCCGATGTCACACATAGGCCCTCACAAACACACACACGTGTACTTATATTAATATAATGGAAGTTCACCTACCGCTTTCTCTCCGCATACCCTCTGTAACAGAGTTTATCTTAAACCATTTTCCTTACTCCTTCTATCTCATTACTCTCCTAAAAACAGGATACTGTTCTTCATTTCTTTTTTTCTTTTCAAAAGTCAATTTATCTGAACCAGTACTTGCTTAACATGGGCTTTTTAGTCATTATGATTTTTTTTATAAAACACCAGTGACGTAATAATTATATCCTGAATGTCATTATCTAACTCAATGAGAAAATCATATTGTTATTATGACAAGCCACAGAAGTTCAACTAAATTTTGTTGAGCAATAAAAATTGTCTTATAATTCAGTATTCAAAATAATAAAATTTTTAAAAATACATTTTATTTTTATTGATTCATTTTAAAAATTTACAAAGTAATATGCATTGCATTACCATTTATGCATATGTTATTATGTATTATATGTAAGAGTATATTTTTCTTCATTTAATCAGTTTATCATGATTAAATTTATTTTTTCTGTATTTTTCTAGAATCAGCATTATGAATTTGATATTAATAAAGGACTATTATATCACAAAGACATAAAATCCTGTGTTTTCTTAAGAAATAATTACAATCACTCAATGTTTCTACTATATCTGTTTGTATGCATAAGTGGGTTTTTAGTTATTACTTCATATTCGCTGTAAAACTAATCTTGTTCTCAAGAAATATTCTCAGATACTAAGTAAAGTCATATTTAGATAATTCCTTCATTACCGATTGAAACACTACTAGAGAAAAATTTGAAGGGACATGCAGAGTCCTTTCAAGAAGCTTTTTCCAGTGATTCAATGTATAATCTGATCTCCATATTGTACTTCCATTATTCTCTTTTACTTTATGTACTTTGCATGTTCAAGTAATTTTGTTTACATAAAAAATAAAATGATTCTCTCAAATACTATCATAACCTTAATTGCCATAGAGAGTAAACACTGAACATGGTGGTGTAAAATGGTCCTAGAGTATAAAACTGTAAAACATTCACAGGATAGATTTCCATTTTTATTATCTAAAAGAAGCAGATATTCACTTTTGACAAGTTAAGTAAATTATTGGTGTCCTATGACAGGATACGTGTTATTTCAAGACAGATACACTTGCTTCTAGTGGACAGACACTCATAGTGGCAAGGTGATGATTATAAAGAAACAAAAGTATACATAGGTGCAAAAAGGTAATTACCCTAAGTGCATATGTGTAGTCAGTGACAGAGCAGAATTGAAATGCATGTTGTTCCATAGCCCTTATACTCTTTTTTGCACATGATTCTCTTATCATTGTTCAGCATCATCAGTTAAATCTGAGTACTATAGTCCTCTGTTAGCTACTATGCAAAATAGTGGACAGATGTGCTTTTTGAATGCTAACATGCACAATGAGAAAGAAAAAGCACAAATGTGTGTTTAACGTTACAGCAATTATTTAGAATATCAAATATATAAATTTGAGGGGAAAGGCAATATGTATCCTATGGGAAGATAAATAATCTCATAGGTAATTAAGATTCAATGAAAGAGTATCTTGAAATTGAGTGTCTAGGTGTTCAGTTATACTACAGGTATAATAGTAAAGAAGCAACAGTATGGAAAGTAATTTATTGAAGATGATAATACCATTTTGAAATTGTGGAAAACCATTTTTTAAAAATTTGTTAATTAATTTCCACACTGTAGGAGGTCCAGGGGAACCTAATTAATTACTCCTCCTCCCTAATGAATTCTATCTAATTAGAATCTCATTTAAGAGGCATATTATTCAAATGGGAATATAAATATCATCTTATATCTACTATAGCTGGATAGGAGAACTTACTTCCTATGTAGGGAAAAAAGTTGTATTAAAAAAATTTCCACGATGAATCAAAATAATCTTCCTTCTCCCCTCTACCACTTATACTGAATAAACAGATACAGAATAAGCTCCCGTGGTGGATGGATAAATGTAGGGCCTCATGGTGGAAGTGAGGAGACAATGGGGATTTCCTGCCACAGGAACCCTAAGTATCAAGAATAGAGAAAAAAGAATGGCGTGGATCCACTCAGAACAACACCAAAAACTTAATAGAAACAATAAGGGCTACATACTTTTAAAGTGGATTCTACTTTATCTTCTGAAATAATTGCTTGAGACGAGAAATATTTCAAATGAGTCAGCTGAGCTGCTTAAACTAAGAAATAAGCTAAAGGTAACCAAATCAGATAAATTGTCATTGACAATTTGATAAATATCAATTGAATTTGATGAATCCCAGAATAAAAGGAAATCATTTGGCTTAGAACAAGAAGGTTTAAGTTTATTAAGTATTGAGACTTTTCTATTTAATAAAAAGTATAACAAACACTTGGCTGCTTACTAAGAGCCAGGAATACCTAATTTTTATACCACCTCTATAAGCTCATTACTACTAGGGTCACCTTTTTCTTGCTTGAAAATCAGAGGTTTAAAGGGGTTAAATATCTTGTCCAAAGTCTTTAGAGCAATAAGGATTGATGAAACATTTATTATATAACCCAAGCCCATTGAATTTAAGTACCACGATTTTCACCATCATGCAATATAATTCTTAAGTTCCAATACATTATTGGGTAATGTACTGGAGCTCAATATATTATTAAATAATATATTGACTTCCAATACATTATTCAAAATAATAAGTGTTCCATTCATATTCAATCCATGCTAAAGATCTAAAAGATAAAGCATTGTGATTTATCAAAGTCTTGAACTTGGTATCAGCAGGAGTTCCCAGAAGACTAAGTTGCTTAAGTTAACCTTTCTGAGGATCATTTTATTAATATATGATACCTGAAATATATTATATTAGGTTTTTTATCTGCGTGGGGATTTGTATCACACCATCATTAGTATGAACTAAAACAAAATCTTAAGCCCCATAGCTGAACGGACCCCCTTTTTGCCAAGGAGATACCAGAAAAACCTTACAGTTGAGTTGCTGTCCATGAGGAGGGAGTTCAGACAGGCCTCCATATGTCCCCTTCCTTTTGGAGTCACTCTTTGTAGCAGTAAGACACTGAATCATCACTAGGACCTATGACCATGCAAGACAAAGTTTAAACCACACCAGCAGCACATAAATTTACTTAACAGTTCACTTGAATTTAGGTAAATGTCTGTCTGTCAGATGGTTTGTCTCTGAATAACAGACTTCCTTATCTTAACTCCTGAAACCAATGTAGGCCTTCCATGTATTGATTTATGGTTTTATGCATAATTCCCATCTTCATGAATGTATAAAACCAGACTGTAACCCGGCTGCCTTGGTCACATTTTCTCAAGACCTCTTGAAGCCATGTGTTCTGGACCAGTCACACACATTTTACTCAGAGTAAACCTCTTTATACTATTGTACACAGTTTGGGTTTTTTTTTTCCCCATGAATATGAATTTCTCCAAAGTGGCAAAAAAATAATTTTACCCTATGTCTATCACATAATCATAAGATAGCCCTAGTAGAATGTGTGTGGAATTAATGTATGTACTCATGAAGAAATGAATGTACTAATGGGAGTAATGATAGCCAATATAGAGACATCTATTAATTTTAAAAGTATATATAAAATAAATGATCATATTTTTAAATAATATGCAAATATTTTTGCATACAATTCCAAAAGGACTTAATTAACATTTTAACAAGGAAAAATGAAACACAGCATTTGTATATTTTCAAAGTGATCATTTTAAAGAAAACTACTCAAAGATGTATATAAATATTCACATATTTATAACTTAACATAAATTGAGTTATAGGACTTTATATTCTCACTTTATTAATCGTAACATGTCTTAATTATCCTTGTACAGAACTGCTAATAATTATTAATTATACCAAATTTGCTCTCCAGAAATTTACAGAAATACAGCAAACCTTTTAAAAGCAAGTCATTTTAATGCCACACTATGCCAGAGTACAGAAAAAGAAGGGAAGCTTCTAAATTAGCTTTTTGATGAGAGTATAAAATCATCTTCTAAAACTGACAAAAATTACACCTGAAAAGGAACATATACCATTGAATCTGAAACTATTGAAAGGATCTGAATCCAGATTCAGATAATTTATTCAAGTTCAAGGTTGAAAATGGTCGCTTAGGTTACAAAAACTGCAAAGGAAGGGGGTCAGTTCTTCTAAGTTAACAGTTAAACTATTGATTACACACACAGGCAGAAAACAAAGAAATTTTTAGGAATATGACATTTTCTACATAAGGCTGGTTTATAAGTTAAAATTTAAGTAGTTACAGTCTGTTTTCCTTTATGTAAGTCTTGTTTTCACATTTTTTTCCACTTTAAAAGAGTAAAGTTAACATTCCATCTTAAGGCCGGGCACAGAGGCTCACGCCTGTAATCCTAGCACTCTGGGAGGCCGAGGCAGGAGGATTGCTCAGGGTCAGGAGTTTGAAACCAGTCTGAGCGAGAGCGAGACCCCATCTCTACCAAAAATAGAAAGAAATTAATTGGACAACTGAAAATATATAGAAAAAATTAGCCAGGCATGGTGGCGCATGCCTGTAGTCCCAGCTACTCAGGAGGCTGAGGCAGTAGGATCTCTTGAGCCCAGGAGTTTGAGGTTGCTGTGAGCTAGGCTAACACCACAGCACTCTAGCCCGGGCAACAGAGTAAGACTCTGTCTCAAAAAAAAAAATAAATAAATAATAATAATAATAATTAAAAATAGTAAAAAAAAAACATTCCATCTTAAGACAATGTAATAGTCATAGTAGTCATGAAGTCTTTGTATGAGAAAGGAAAAAGGAAAATTAATATATAATGAAGATCAACAATGAAGAGGGAAACAGTCTTCCTTGGTGCCTTTTAATCATTTAAAACATTTTACAAAACAATGTAGGTAAGAGAGAAGACTAATCTATAATCAGAGAAACGAAATTGCAGCTGCCTAGTTTACAGCTGCCTAAGTTATATCTGCCTATCACATGACTCAGGCCCCACAATCACTTTCCTTTACGGCTCAAAATAATTCCATCTTCCAACAGCTTAGATTTTAAATTACTTTTCATACATCAAGTTCATTTATGAATATTGATTTGGAGATATTAAATAAAAAATAATAAGCAGAATGCACTAGCATAAAAAATATAAAATTCTAAAATTATGACTGAATACTTTCCATCAACTCAGAAATCTAAGAGTTCCAGTAATATTAACTGTATTAATTTAATCAATCATAATAATATAAGGAAAAACGATACATGACAATCTTTATAAGTTATAAAAAACAAAAAACAATCATTTATAAAAAAGCACTAAAATAAATAATAATTGATGGAATAATTGATGGATATACATACTTTTAACCAAAGTACTGTATCTTAATTAAGGACCACACCAAAAAAGCTTTTATGCTAAAGTTGACTATATCTCTTTCCACTACTATTTACAATAATGTAGGAGACATTGGCCAGGCATTTAGATAGGAGAAAAAAATGAAACTATAGAATTTGAGAGAAATTTATTATTATAGATGAGGTGAACTAAAAATAAAATCCTAAGCCCCCAACTGACTGAATGGATCCCTCTTGGTCAAGGGTACCACAGAGAGACCTTAAAACTGAATTTTCAGCCATGACAAGATGGGAAGTTGGACATGCCACCTTTTATCCCCTCCCTTCCTAAGGGCCATCAGGCTTTTTTCCCTAAAGACTAAACAGAAACCAGTCTCAGCAATAAGAAAAACAAAACAAAACAAAAAAAATCACTCAATAAAATAGCAAATGTCCAAATAGATAACACATTAAAAAAGATATACTGATAGCAAGTAAACCTATGAAAATATGGTCATCATATTTCATTAAGTAATTGCATATTAGAACTTCTATTTTCTTTCCTTTTTCTTTTCTTCCTTTTTTTTTTTTTTTTGTGAGACAGAGTGTCATTCTGTCACTGCTGGTAGAGTGAAGTGGCGTCATCACAGCTCACAGCAACATCAAAGGCCTGGGTTTTAGTGATCCTCCTTCCTCAGCCTCCTAACTGGCTGGGACTACAGTCATGCATCACCACGCTGGGCTAATTTTTTCTATTTTTGGTAGAGATGGGGTTTGCTCTACTTGTCTAGAACTCCTGAACTCATGAGATCCTCTCACCTGGACCTCCCAGAGTTGTAGGATAACAGGCATGAACCACTGAGCCCTGCCTGGGGCTTCCATTTTCTCTTCCAGCAGCTTGGAAGTCACTACTCCATGCTACTAAGTAAAACACTGAACAAAATGGAAAATCAGTAGCTCTTCTGAGATTTCACAGAAAAGTGAAGTCACAGGGAAAATTACAGAGTCAGATAAGCAGACACAGAGAGTCAGAATTATCAGAGCAGAAACTCACAAATAGAAACTTCTGCGGGAACCAGTATCAGGGCAGGAAAATCTGAGCTGTAATTTATGGATTGCTGAAGGCTCAGTTTGGACAAGTCAGTGAGTTAAAAATTTCAGAAGTCCCCCCACATCTTTGTGAGTTTTACCTTCTGGGGCTCTACTAGGTTCTCAAAGGGAATATTGGAGAATATTGTGGCAAATACACACAAAATACAGTCAATAGAAACAGATTCATTGATACGCAATGTATTAACATCAGCCAACAAATATTAATACTTAAGATGATGTATTCTAAATATGTAAAATATATTATAAGGAATTTTGTAAAGTATTTTAGGGAGATGTATATTTAAAGATAGACATGAAATCTTACAAAAAGTCCAATGGAAATTGTATAATTAAAAACTGGACGTGTGTGTGCGTGTGTACACATACACATATGCTCTTTATATTTTGTGTACAAAATGTACAAAATATACAAAATAACAGACTGGACATTCAGATGCAAAATATGAATATACATATTTATAAAATCAATACAATGTATTCAAATTGCAATAAAGAGAGGAGTGGGAATAAAAATACTGAATAGAGAAGTAACAGTTACTTGAGGTGTAACATCAAGAGATCACAGATTAAATTGAAATCCAAAAATGAGAGAAAGAAGAGAATGTGGCTTCAAATATTTGAAGAAACAATAGCTGAATTTTTTCCAAATTTTATTTAAAAAACATACAGATTCAATATGCTCAGCAAATGCAAAGTCGGTGAAAACAAACAAAAAAGTGCCACATCAAGGCATATCATAGTCGTTATTTGAAAAACAAAGATATATTCCTAAGAGAGGCTAGAATAAAAAGACACATTACATCCAGGGAACAATGTTGTAATATAAATGCTGACTGCTTCTTCCGCAGAAACAATGCAAAAATTCAAGCCAAAAATAATGGAAGGACATTTTAAAATGCTGGAAAAAATAGCAGTCAACCAATCATCTGTGTCTAACAAAGAGGAAACAAAAAATTTTCAGATAAATAAAAACTGAGAGAATTCATAGCCATTAAATCAGCACAAAAACATACACTAATGGAAATTCTTCATGCTAGGAAATGATAACAAATGGAGTATCAGATACACAATTATAATTTGTCAATTTACTGTTTTTTAAAAAAGAAAGAAAACCAGATACACAAAAATTATACAGTTAAATATTTAATTTCTTTAAAAGACAATAGTTTAAACAATAGAATAAAATGTACTGAGCAGTTTTGATATCTATTAAGAAAATATATGACTACAATATTGCAAAGTACAGGGGAAGTTAAATGTAAGCACTTTGTGTATAATTAATATTATACATAAAGTACTAAAAGAATAATTTGTGTGAGGTATGGTGGCTCCTGCCTGAAATCCCAGCACTTTGGGAGACCAAGGTAGGAGGATTTCTTGAGACCAGGAGTTCTACACCAGTTTGGTAACATAGTGAGACCCTGTCTCTACAAAAATAAAATTAAGAAGAAAAATTAGTTGAGTGGGGTGATGTGTGCCTGTAGTCCCAGCTATTTGGAAGTTTGAGGCAGGAGGATCCCTTGATCTCAAGAGTTTGCAGTTACAGTGAGCTATGACTGTGGCCTTGCACTCCAACCTGGGTGACAGGGTGACAGAGCAAGACTTCTATATCTTGAAAAAAAAGAAAAGAAAAAGAAAAAGAATAATTCATGGTAAACAATGGTAAGCAAAGATTGCCCACTGTAAACCTTCAGAGTAATTTATAAATGTTAAAACAAAGTGGCATAGGTAAAAGTCAACATAATAGGTAAATTGAAACACTAAAAATACTCAATCTAAATTATGGCAGAATGAAAGGGGGGGGAAAACCTGAGTAAGAAGATATCAGAAAACTAAAAAGCAAATATTAAGATGGTATATTTAAATTCAAAGACAGAGTTTGCAAGTCTGGATAACATTGCAAAACCAGACTGGAAAAAAGTTTCCATTGTGTGCATTTTAAATGCAAGTATATTGATAGGTTAAAAGTAAAGGGCTTTTTGATATCTTATGCAAACATTAGTTATAATAAGTCTGGTATGTCTGTACTAGCACCAGAGAAAGCACACTTCAAAGCAAGGGAATTCCCAGAGGTGAAAAAAAAGAACAGTTGTAATAATTATAGTTCCATCCTTGAAAAAATTTAATCATCATAATATGTATGCGCATAATACTTTTACAACATATGAAGAAAAAGTCATGAGAACTAAAAGTAAAAATAGGCAAATCCAAAATTATATTTGAAATAACATTGATTTCATAGCTATTGATAGAATGCATAAACAAATAAATCAACAAGTATATCAATGAACCTGACCTTACAAACATTTATGGAACACTAGGTTTAACAATTCTTTTTAAGTGCCTAGCCTTTTGCTCTTCTTTTGTTGAGTACATATGAGATGTTTATAAAGATAAGTATGAAAAAATTTCAAAAGATTAAAATTCACAAAGCATACATCACCATATTATCTTATATTAGAAATCAATAGCGTATATGTATGTATACGTATATAAATTCCACAAACATTTTGAAATTAAACAACAAAATTCTAAATAATTCATAGGCATAAAAAGTGAATGAAAGGGAATTTAGAAAATATTTCACGCTGAATGACAATAAAAACACATTGTATCAATTTTGTAAGTTGAAGTATCATTAGGAGGGAAATTTTTTGCCTTAAATGGCTGTATTAGAATAAAACAATTGTTTACAATTATTGATAAGGGCTTTCATTTTAAGAACCTTAATTAAAGGAAGAAAAGAATCCTAAAATATAAATAATTAAGGTAATAATAAATATAGGCTAATGCCCCAGTTATTAATTGCTGCATAACAAACATTTCTAAAAACTTATTGACTTTAAACAAGTCATCAGTACATCCTATGATTCTGTGCATTTTCTGACCTTATGTAAGTGTTTCCCCTTAGTGTACCTCGTATGTTTGCAGTCATAAATTTATTAAACTAGGCTAAAGTCTCACTTTAACAGATGGGCCAAGAGGGCCTTCTCACATCTCTGGGTTCTTTGTTTAGCTATGTGACATCTCTCTCCATCAGAACACCTCAGACATCTTGGCTGCAAGTTCTCGGCACCGATTGTCTCAGACAACATTCCTTGGGAAAAAGACTCTGAAACAGAGAATTCCATGTTGGAAAATTATTTTGAGGGCTGTTGTAACCAACACTTTTACAGATGTAGATGAAAGAAGTTGTCTTCGAGAAAAGTCAAAATATGATACAATTATAGTAAAGGCCTCTACTGATCTTAGGAGAAGCTTTGGAACCAGGATATTCCTTCAAAGTTGTGACTATTAAAGTAAGATGGCAAGGTACTTATATGACCACATCAACCAGTTCTTTGATGCAAGGTTTCTTCCTATATAGGGGCCTGCCTTGGACAATTATTTATAGGTACTGATACTCTCAGTATGCATTAGTAAGTAGTAAGAGTATAAAATGATGCAATCAGTTGGGATATTTATTTGACAGTTATTTATTAAGTTAAAAATACACCTATCTTAGGAAAAATAAATTTTTCCCCTAGGTAGAATATATGAAAACATATATTCAAAAATACTTGCCATAGTAGTCTAAAGTTGGAAACAACCCAATTGTTCATTAACAGGTGAATAAGCACGTTGTGGTACATTCATATAATAGAATACTACTCAACAATGTATTTTTAAAATAGTGGCTGATACCTTTAGCAACATAGATGAATCTGATATGGAATGAAGGAGTTAAGATATAAATGCTTCATATTATATAATGTCATTACATGAAGCTAAAAACACAAGCAAATCTATAAGTAGATGATTAGAAAAGTGGTTTGGGCTTTCTTCTGGAGAAAACATTGCCCTCAAAGGTGAATAAATTTTCTGAAGTAAAACATTATGCATCTCAACTAAGTTACATGTATATGTGTGTGTATGTTTATATACAAATATGTACACACTCATGTATACTCATTCAGCAAAAGTATTCATAGGATTTGTGAAATTAACTATATGCAAATTATACTTAAAATTTAAAAAAGGAAAAAAAAGAAAAATGTTCAAAAAAGATTTTTGAGAGTCTTGTCATCCAGTATATGCACAAATCACTTTTAGATTTGTCTACAAACTTTAAAAAAAGAAATAAAAATGACGCTGCTGATATTGATTGAAGAGATTTTTTCATTGTGATTATCATATAGAGGGTACATTTTATGTTTTAAAATAAATTATCTTTTAAAGATATATACTTACATATTTAAAAATAAAATGCTTCTTTGACACTTGCTTCGCATGAATTGGGATAAGGGGAATTGGGTAGGAATGCACATGAAACAAGATTGGGCATGTACTGATAGTTATTGGTGGTCAATTATACTATTCTTTCCACATTGTTTTTATTTAAAAATTTTTCTAAAAAGAATAAAAGTTTTTACCACTTTAGACATAAAATATGCTGTTATCATACACAAATTACTTATATTTACTATCCTACGCCAAACATGTTATAGAGAATATATAATGCGTCACTTATATCCCATGTCTTAAATACCTCTGACCACTGCAATTAGACTTATTTTTCTTCTCTACCCTCCACTTGCATCTGCTCTAAGACCAATATATCCTTAATCCGCATAGAAATCCTGCCAGATAGACATGAACATCACTTTTATCAATGGAGGAACTGTCGATTAAAGCTTATGAAGTTCCTACAGTTACTAATTTGCATTTTATCTTGAATTAGGACATACAGACATCTGAGTACAAAGCCAGTTCAGCAACTAAAGCATATTCTTTGTCTTGTAGCTCTTCATATTTTAACCATATTCCTTTAACTCCTCTGTAACTAGACCGTTGCTTTATTACTTAGCCAAAAAGTAACAGTTAGTACTTAACATCTTGGATTTTAATACTTGTATGGAAATTTACTTTGCTATATTGCTCAATTAACAGAGTTTCCACAAACATCCCAATTAGTCTTACTTTAACTTGGACCTATGTGGATTTTTTCTCAATAGTATTTAATTTTTGAGCTCTAATTTCTCAAACCAAAACTAAACTGGGATTCCATACACCAAAAGGCTCCTTCAGATTCCCTATATTTGCATTTTTACGATTTGTTTGATTTTGTTTTTCCAGTCCAGAATATTTCTATCTTGTCTTTCCTGCAACCTATAGATCTCTGATTTAGGTAATGAATGGGCAATTAATAAAGGTTTATTAAAATATATAGATACATCCATTTCATGGCATGGATATATAAAAATATATAGAGATACTAATATCGCCATCTTAACAGATGTTGTATTTCCATCTACCATATTATTTTGATAAAAACTATGAAAACAACATTCACATTGCAATGTTAATAATATAAATGTAAGCCAGAGATCATGTGGGAGATATAAATGTAACTGTTTTTCTTTAATTAGATATGGCAAAAGACCTTTACTATGAAGTACCTAAATTTAGAAGTTTAATTATCAGTTCATAAAATGACCTTGAAAAAGATATGCCTGTCTAGAGACTAAAGACAGATGGACTTTTATGGATTTTAAAGAGCAGCTTAAATTTGCTAATAAAATGTAATAGGAAACAAAATGGGTTAGGTGAGTTCTTTAGTGTCACTAATTGGGCATATGCTAGAAATATTAAAATTATTGTCAGGCCTAGGAAATTTTATTTATTTTTCCAATTTTCTGATAGAATTTATAAGGTACTTTACACCATTGCCTCCATTTATAGTAACAATAATTATAATATGCATAATCCATTAACATCAAAATAAAAGCTCCTTTCTTCAACTCAGGGAGGCAATATATATTACTAATTAACAGCACAGGGTTGAAGGTAAGAGAGACAAAGCCAGTGGTTCTCAAAATAAGTCAAATCTTTCCCCTCTGCCCTGGGGAACTTTGGACACTATCTGGAGACCCTCTTGGTTGTCACAGTTGGATGTGGTGGAGGGTGCTACTAGCATCTGGTGAGTAGAGGAAGGCCATGGATCCTAAACATGAACAGGGCAGCTCACCACAAAAATTAGTGAGCCCTAAAATATCAATAGTGCTAAGATTTAGAAACGCTGAATTATAGTGTATTCTGTTCTCTGCTGCAAAATGTCAATGCTATTCAATGTCATTAAGACTGAATTTCCTCCTCTGTGTGTGATCAAAATAATATCTATCTTAAAGGGTAATTGTGAAGATTAAATAAAACATATCAAAGACAACAGCTCAGTGCAAGCACACAACAAAGAAGTCAACTACTCTCTATTTGTTTTCTTTCCTAAATTTATTCCCACACATGTATACACACTCTTCATAGCCAAGCACACAAAAAATGGGCATCTTTCTTGTTGTTTACTTCTTAAAGTTCTCAAAAATACATCAATCATTAAATTAAGTCCTTTCTGCCCCTTGAGTCCACCATTTCCTTGCCATCCTTAATACCATGTTCTTCATTAAAATTATGGACTTTTTCTCACTTGGTTTTACTCCAAACTTATCTACTTTTAGTCTCTTGTCCTCAAAAGTACTGCCACTTTTGATCTTATAAAAACTCTTTTTTAAAAGAAGCTCAAATAAGAAGGAAATGTGTTGAATTGAAATTTATACCATTCAGCTAAAAAAGAAGGAAGAAACTAGAGTTGAATTTTAGACGCAGGTGTCTGTTACACTGAAAATATCCAAAACATGGCTAAGGAGCTGTGTGTAACTTTGGCATTTATGTAGGATATAGGATATAGCATCACTGCCACTCCTACAACAACAAAAACAAACATACATATGAAAAACACTGGATGATTTGCAAATTCACAATTTTCTTGAATCCATCAATGAACTGAGGTCACAGGGTCACTAGCTAACCAGACACTGAAGAAAATATAACCTCTAGATAGAGAAGTCATGGTGGTACTGGCTCACATGGTATATCTGCTAATCTCATCAAGAGGGGTGTGCCACTCCTATCCTAGGCTCACAGTGCATACACCCTTCTCCTGCCTGAGCATTCATCCTGAGCAGGAGAGCACCCCACCCCTCACCATCATAGCCAGCACCTAAACTCAGGGATGACAGAGTAAGTTTGCCAGCCTAATCTCAGTTTTGTCCCTCTAGGACCCCAATATACCATCCAGAGGTCTGGGAACTGGGGATTACCTAATGTATTCTACCACTGCTAGCACCTCAACACTCTCCCAGAGGTCTGAGGTCCAAATGATCCAAACTGCCAGCACCATCACAGTGGGTACCTCCCTTATGAGCAGAAAGGCAGTGCACCTCTCTCTATACTGAGCAGCAGAGTTTCCAGCACAGAATAGACAAACTGCAAAGCTATGTGTTTTGAGCTGAGGGACAAGATTCCAGATGAGAAGGAGCCAGCATAAGAATGGTGGCAATATGAAAAAGCAGGCTCCTTTGACATCCCAAATGGTCAAATTAGCTCTACAGTAATAGTCTCCAACCACAAGGAAATTTTTGAAACATCAGATATGGAATTCAAAATATAGATCTCAAGTAAGCTCAATAAGATCGATAATAAAGTTGAGAACCAACATAAAAGAATGCCCCCCCTGCCAAGAAAAATTTAGGACATGAATAAAAAATTCACAAAAAACTTTAAAAAGAACATAACAGACCTTTTGGGAATGAAAAAGTTATTTAGGGAGTTTTAAAATACACTAGAAGATTATTAAAACAGACCAGACCAAGCAGAAGAAAGAATTTCAGATATTGTAGACAAAGCATTTGAGTTAACCTGGTCGCTCAAAAATAAAGGAAAAAGAATCAAGGGAAATGAAGAAAGTCTATAGAAAATATGGGATATTGGATAAAGAAGGTGAAGAATCACGCAGGGGAGGTATTTGGGCCCAGATCTAGAAGTGACAATTACAGCTTCTGATGACATTCTATTTGACAGATAGTAGTCACATGACCAGAACTAACTGCAAGGAGACTAGGAAAATGATATAGATATGTAGAAAGTTACAATGAAATGATTAGGTTTCTCATCTATCTTTCCTGTAGTATATAATTCTCTGTTATTTATTAATTCACAAAAATTTTTATAAAAATTTCCTAATGCATACCTATAAATTGATGGACTAGTATAAAAACTCACAAAATATTCATAAAGGCACATTTTAAGTAATAGCATTTTTCCAATACTATATGCCTAAATTTTAGAAATTATATTTTTAACCCTAAGTCAGCAGGAAAAAAAATAAAAGTCTTGAGTCAGATTCTGGTTAAAAAGAAAATCTTCCCCAAAGATCATAGGAATCAATAGGTATTTTAGAAAAAACTAATAAAAAATACACAAAACCTGGCCTCTTTGTCAGGTGTCACCAAAATTAGGAAAAATGATAATTAAACTACTCATTATATTTGATTTTGCTATTCAAATTTGAAAAGAGAATTATAAAAATACACAATGAGCCTGAAGGCCAATTTCAAAAGGTAAATACTAATTCTGAAAATTAAAGGAAAGGCATTTAAATCGGTAGGAAATTGTGATACAAAAAGTATGATCTTCTTCGAACATCTCTTACCAAACTGGAGTTTGCATTTTATCTATGTATAAAGATATATACATACTCATAAACATACATGTGTGGACATGTTTGTTAATTTTTGCAAATGTGTGTTATAATAATAGTATAAAAGGTGGGGCCTTCAGTAGGTTATGAAATACTGAGGGAGGAACCTTCATGAATGTGATTAGTGCCCTCATACATAAGGTGCGAGAGAGCTGTTTGCACCTTCAACCATGTGAGGAAACAGCAAGAGGAACATTTCAGAAGCAAAGAGCAGCCCTCACCAGACATCAATTTACTGGCACCTTGATCATGGTTTTTCCAACCTCTAGAATAGTAAGAAAATAAATTTCTCTTCATTGTAAATTGCCCAGTGTGAGGTATTTTATTATAGCAACAGGAAATGCTAAGATATTTTGGATATATAACCAGTAGTGGTATCACAGGATCATATTGCAGCTTTCTTTCTAATTTTTTGAGGAACCTCCATAAATGTTTCCCATAGTAATGCACCATTTTATATTGCAACCAACAGTGAATAAGGATGTGGACAGATTTCCAATATTTCCAATTTCTCCACATACTCTCACTTACATTTTATTTTCAATAATAGGCATTCTGACAGGTGTAAAGTAATTGTAGTTTATATTTGCATTGACTGATAATTAATGATATTGAGTATCTTTTGATACACTTGCTGTCCATTTGTGTGATGTCTTTGGAGAAATGTCTGTTCAATTCTTTGCTATTTTGTAGTTTTTTGTTGTTGTTGTTTACTATTGAGTTGTATCTTAGTCTGTTTGGCCTGATCTGGAAAAAAATGACATAAACTAAGTTGAATGTAAATAACAAATTGATTTCTCAGTTCTAGGGGCTGGGAAGGGCAAGATCAAGGTATCAGTATGGTTAGGTTCTGGTGAGGGTTACTTCCTTCATAGGGGGATTATCATTGTAATCTCAAGTTATAGGAGACTAACACTCTGGGGTCTCTTCTACAAAGGCATCAAATCCCAAAGGCCTCAAATTTTAATACCTTCACATTGGAGATTACATTCTAATGTATAAATTCTATGGGGAAGCAAACATTCTGACTGTATCACATTGTAGCAGTTCCTTATATATTTTGCAAGTATTTCCCCCCCATTCCAGTGTTTGCCTTTTCATTCTGTTGATTGTTTTCTCTGATGTGAACTACAAGAAAAAAAATACAAGTCATTATCCCTAATAAAAATAGATGCAAAAATCCTCAACAAATAACTAGCATTCCAAACTCAACCATATATTAAAAGGATTATATATCGTGATCAAGTGGGATTTAATTCTGATATGCAATGATGTTCTACATAGGCAAATCAGTAAATGTGATACACTACATCAACAGAATGAAGGTAGAAATTATACAACCATCTTGATAGATGCATAAAAAATCATTTTGCAATATTCATTGCATAGTAAAAAATGCTCAACAAACTGGGTATAGAAGGAAAGTATCTCAACACAATGAAGACCACATATGAAAAATCCAGAGCTAACATCATACTCAACAGTGAAAAATTGAAAACTGTTTCTTTAAGATAAGGACAAGACAAAGTTGCCTAACTTTGCTACTACTATCCGAAAGTACTAGAAGTCCTGGCCAGAGCAATTAAGCAAGAAAAATTAAAAAAAAAAAATCCATACCAGAAAAGAAGAAGTAAAATCATCTCTGTTTACAGGTGACACAATCCCACATGTACAAACGTTAAAAATTGCACAAAAACACTATTAGAAATAATTAAGACAGTACAATTGTAGGAGGCAAAATCAGCACACAAAAATCAGTTACATTTCTATACACTAACAAGGAACCATATGAAAAAGAAATTAAGAAAGTAATCCAATTTACAAGAGCATCAAAAATAATAACATGTTTAGGAATAAATTGAATCAAGGAGGTTAAAAACTGACACACTAAAACATTGAGGAAAATAATTAAAGGAGACAAAAATAAATGAGATGACAGCTCATGTTCATGGATTGAAAGACTTGATATTGTTATAATGCCCATACTACCTAGAGCGATCTACAGATTCAATGCTATCCTCATTAAAATCCAAATGGCATTTTTTTTCATAAATTAAAAAATTCTAATATTCCTATGGAATCATAAAAGGCCCAAAATACTACAAATGATCTTAGGAAAGAAGAACAAAGCTGGAAGCATCATGCTTCCCGATTTCAAAATATATTACAAATCTGCAGTAATTAAAACTGTATATATGATACTGGCATATATACACACATAGAGCAATTGCCATATGCTGAAAGTTTGTGTACCTTCAAAATTAATATGTTGAAATTTTAACTTTCAGTGTGATGGTGGTAGAAAGTCAGCCTTTTGGAGGTGATTTGGTCATGAGGGTGGAACTCTCATAAATGGGATTAGTGCTCTTATAAAAGAATCCACAGATGACTCTTCCACTCCCTTTGGCCATGTGAGCACACAGCAAGAAGATGGCTGTCAGGAAGTGGGCTCCTTCAAGGTCCCCAATCTGTCAGTGCCTTGACCTTTTATCGTACTTTTGTTATATGAACCTAATAGGTGGTCCCTAACCTTTTTGACACCAGGGATCGGTTTCAAGGAAGACAATTTTTCCACACCCCGAGGGTGGGGTTGGGGTGGGGTGTTGTGGGTGGGAGGGGGCTAGTGTGGAGCTCAGGCAGTGATGTGTGGCCTCTTTCTAAACAGGCGTGGACAGGCACCAAGACACGGCCCAGGGGTTGGAGATTGCAGAATAGAATAGAGAGCCCAGAAATATATCCACACATATACACTCAACACACCCTCAGCTAGGGTGACAAGAATGCACAGTAGGGAAAGAATAGTCTCTTCAACAAATGGCAGCGAGCAAACTGCATATCCACAAAGCAATAAATGAAATTGGATGCTTATCTTACACCATACATAAAAATCCATTCAAAATGGATTAAAGCTTTAAACGCAAGATTTGAAACTATAACATTCCTAGAAGAAAACATAGAGGAAAGCTTTGTGATATTGGTTTCATCAATGCTTTTCTGAGATATCCCGTGTTTCATTTTCTAAGTCAAAGCTATAGATACACATGATTTTCCACCCAGTATCATCTCTTTCAAATAATAGTTCTGAGAATACAGTATTTTTTTTAAATGAGTGATTTTTTTTCTTTACTAGCTTTCTATCAGATCTTCAGATCTATCAGATCTTGTGACATCCATTTTTATGTTTTTATGTTTGTTCTTAATCAATTTTTTCTACTAGTGAACATTTTCACCTAACAACTGGAACTCATGTACCTGCTTTCACTGTTTCTTAAATACTTTGTTGACTAAACTGTCAAGGGGCTATGTTCAGTAGTCACACCAACAAGAGTAACTGCTAAGTTGGCACATGTGGGGTTGATAGCAATATTAAATGCCATTGATTATGGATAATTTCAGAGATATTGAAAAATAGAAAACATATTTAATATAGTAATATTGGTTTCTTGAATATGAAGCTCTATAACCACATGAACTATCAAATTTATCTTTCCTCAAATCAGTTTACAGTTAATTTATTATTTAATGACAAAAGAAGAATTTTCAGAAATAGTATATAAAGAATCAGAACATAAGACCACTTTCGATCTTACTATTAAATATGACGCTGTTATAAAAATATGATTAAAATTATAATATTCTTTATAGGATCAACCACACTGTTGTTTGTCAGAATGGATTATATTCCAGAAGGTGCATCATATTTGCCTCTATGAAATAATTTGAATATAGACAGTTTTGTTAAATGATTATAAGGCAAATGTTTATTTTGCATTAAAAATGTTTATTTGAGTATTTATTAGATTCTAGGGTGTACATGTACAATGATGGATTAAATTTAATTGCTGACTTGCAAGTACCTCTTAGAATATGGTAAGGTGACAAAAAAAATCAAGTAAAAGTGCAATAGGGCATGCCGAAATTGGGATTAGGACAGAATGCAGTTAGAACGCAGGAAAAGGAATACTGAATTTTGCCAAGATAATATGAATGTTTTCATAGCTCATTTATAGATTTATGGATTTTGTTCAACAGAGAACATCGACGTATAAGACTAACCTGTACAAATGATATAGCATAAGGCAAGACACAGAAGTATGAAACCACACAGAACATTAAAGATGGAAGAAGTTTGGCTCTGCTGAAATTATTCACCAGATTTAGAGAACTGCTATATTAGCAAGAGATAAATATTGTGACTGGAGCATAGAGGTAAAATGAATGAAAATACATAAAATCATACTAAATAGTTAGATGGATTGGAACCAGATGGCATCGATCCATATAAGCATACTAAGAATTTCAAACTCTTTCGTTGACACATGATGAAAAATAAATCTGAATTGGAATTATGAAAGATTAAAGGTAAAAGAATTGAAAGCAGACTGGTTAATAGATTGCAAAAAGAGATTGAACTCAAGATGATGAGATTTAATAAATATTGTAACTTTACCAATAAATTTTAAGGAAAAAAATGGAGAGACATAGATTTAAATTGACAACCAGGAAAATGGTTAAGTATGAGAGGAAAGTTGATTCATGTTATTAATTAATTAGCACATAAATCTCATGACCAGTGACGGGGTTACTGAATAAAAGAAGCTCAATGTATAGCTTCTTTCTCTCTCAATATATATGTATATAATAGATATTGTTGATATAGAAATATATAACAGATATATTTATAAATACGATAAAATTGAGATGATAGCAGAGGATGCTACCTTAGATCAAGTACAGTTTTAGCTCCCAGTTCATAATAATTATCACATTTATTTGGGAAAAACATATTTACTAACAATGCCAGCAAGTTGGGAGACATCAAACCCATTTTAAGCTTAAGCCAATAGGTACACAAATCTTTTGACCATAAAATCATTCATATATGAGCACATAATACAGACCTAAGCAGATCTGTATATAATATTTCCATGAGCACAGAAACAAAGAATAGTCATTAATGTTTTTTGATCTACCATGTATTAGAATTCTTAAATATTAGGTATTGTTAAAAGAAGACCTGTTTTATTTAAAGTTGCTAAACTTAAGAAGAATAAGTTAATGGAGGATACTTATAAATCATTTACACTTCACCTACACTGTCATACTATAAGATATCACTCTAAGTTATTAAATCCAATCCATCTGTTTATCTAGTTATTTTTCACACTTAAAGTGAGACCTAACATAATTATTGTCCAAAGAATTGCTTTGACAGAGTAATAGTAAGAGTAAAACTAACAATAATGTGTAATAATATTTGGCAAATGAATAATGAATATAGAGTAAATGATATTTTCATTTTGTTTGTTTTTGAGACAGTGTTTTGCTCTCTTGCCTTAGGTAGAGTACAGTGGTGTCATTGTAGCTCACCACAACCTCAAACTCCTGAGCTGAAGGGATCCTCTTGCCTCAACCTTCCAAGTAGCTGGGAGTACAGGCACATGCTATGACACCCAGCTCATTTTTCTATTATATTTTTGTCAGAGACAGGGTCTCGCTCTTGCTCATGCTGGTCTCGAACTCCTGAACTCAAACCACCTTCCCACCTCCCAGAGCTCTAGGATTACAGGTGTGAGCCACTGTATTGTCCCTAGAACAAATAGTATTTCTGAATCATTCTGTACCAACTGCAAAATACAGAATTAACATAGAAACAGAAACAGTTGATAAAAGGATGCCAAGGTAATAAAGTATTTTAAAATGAAGTTATAATGAACCTTCAAAATTTGCTAAAATGGTAAAGTAAAAATTATTTAAAGGATAACAAAATGGTATATTCCTACAATAAGAAAACCCTCAACATGCAGGTATTAATATGGCTATGCTTAGGTTTTAAAAAGAAAATGATATTAAATCTTGGGATATTTGATGTAACAACTGCCAGCACGAATTTTCTCTCTGAACATCTCCAACATTTTTAAGTCTCTCAAACTATATAATCAATCAAGTATCATTTATACAGATATTACTTTTGAAACTATAATTTTCTCTTAGAGATATCAAATGCTTTGAAGGTACACTGACAATGATTTAAATGTGTTTAGGGAGCATATCAAAAAATCTATTTTTAGAGACTTTTTTAAAACAAATTTCTCAATGTTTTTTAAAAAATTCTTTTGATTATTTCAAGACTAATTTAAAAAAGAGATTTGGCTGCAAACATTTTTGTAATTCGACTATTTACTTTGTTTTGTGACCCTTATTGACATAATAATACCATTGAAAATTGTGTTATGAAATAGTGGAAATCTATATTGCTTGAACTGAACATTTATTGCTAAGGTACCCCATTCACATTTTATAAAAGCAAATCATATTGTAGTGAATAAGATTTGTTCTCTCCCATTTTGAAATAATCAGTAGGTGAGCTATATCAGAAATGGGATGAGGAAAATTCCTAATTTTAATACACTTTTATTGATTATACCCAGATCTTATGCTAGTCATTATATGCAGCTGCCCCAACACCAGAGATTAGATTTGAATGCAACTTCCTCTTATAATTAAAGATTTCCTTTTATCATTCAGAGACTTAAATAATGCTCCAAAAGGAGCTGAAATTTCTCAGAGATTTTTCACCTGTCCCATGAGTTTAAAGACAGGATGAAGGTGCTCAAACTTCTGCTGAAGACCAAGCTCTAGGTAAACTGATTTTGGAATGTATATATAATCCCTTTAAAAATCTACCAGAAATCAAATAACCAATGGGTGAATATAAGATTACCATTGAAAGGCAAATGTAGAAAAGTTATTAATATCATTACATTTGTTGACGTTTATATGTTGTTAAATTACAACCATTGATTTTTCTTATATTTCATTCCCCCCCGCCCCAGGATATTTGTACGTGCCAAATCCATAGCTTGCTATTGTCAAAAATCATCGATAACCCTCTTTCAAAGTATTAACTTATAAATCACAATAATGAACCCATGACTGAAGGGAAACCACATGAAACATTTCTCCATAGAGTCACTAAAAATAGTACATACTAAGAATCATTTGTGTTTCATTCTTTCTTGCTACGTCACAGTTAGTTTGGTCAATACAGGGGTGTGTCCTTGGTTGTCCTCTGCTGGTGGACTCAGTAGTGCTCACATCTTAGACTCTTTCATCACCAGCTGTTAGAAACCATCTAGCATTTAACAATCAAATATTATGCTGAATATGAGCTCAAAAATTTTTGTTGAGCCCTGTGTTGCTGTTTATTTTGAGTCCTAAAATTAAGTACAGTCTCATCCCTTGGTATTCATGGCAGATTTGTTCTAAAACCCCCACAGACACCAAAATTTGCAGATGCTCAAGTCCCTTATGTAAAATGGATGCAGTATTTGCAAAAAAACCTTATACACATCCTCCCATATACTTTATATCATCTCTGTATTACTTATAATACCTAACACAATGCCTACAGACTACTTCATGTGTGATCTTCATTTGTGGACTCAAAGTAGTACTTGGCTCATGGCAAATTCAAGTTTTACGCTTTTTGAACTTGGTGAATTTTTTTATCCATTTGCAGTTGGTTGAATTCACAGATAAAGAACTTATGTAAACAGAGGGCTGACTGAATATGATTTAGGATTGTGATTAGATTGTGCTATCTTATGTCCATTGGTGAAATCTGGCCCATAGCTTCATTTTCTATTACTTTGTTCCCTTTTGTATTGGTAAAATTTATGTTGTTGACAATTAGAGAGAGTGGCAAATGGGTGGAGGAATATGCTTAATAAGCCCCAAAGAATGAACCAGCCCCAAAGACTAACATGTAGAACGTTTCAGTGTACCAGTGTGTTCATCGTTTTCTTTGGTTTCCTGAGAATTGTTTTGATTTTTCCATCTATGGGAAGTGCAGCATGTCAGGCTTACAGGTGGTGATATCTGGCACTTAGTTAAGATCCAGACACATGTTACAAAAGCAACATATTTTTTCCAACTGTCTCAGTTTTCACAGGGTTGTCACTGTTGAAGTACTCATCCTTACCTGAGCAAACTGATGCTTCATATGTGTACTCTCATCTTGTCCTAAATAACATTTCTATTTTTCAAAGTTGTGCATTTTTACTAAGGATGACTTAGCAATGCTGACCATTTTGAAGAACTTTTGATATAGCTTAAAACATTTTATAGATGGTTTAAGGTCTAAAATTCTTAGAACAGGATATTAAAATATCTAATGTTTAATGGTCAGCCTTTTTTTGGATTGGTATATAGAAAAATCAAAGCCTAATTTGGTCTCCTAAATTATTTTCCTAAAAGATTTTGTCTGGTGCAGACTAGTCAAACATGTGGGGGGAAAAAAAAGAAAAGAAATAAGCAAAATACTTCAGATAGCTTTGCCCATAGAATTTCTAGAGCATGAGCTCTTTTCTCACATTTGCTCCCAGCTCCAAGACTAAGTATTCAATTAAAAATAGCAATCCCCTTCCATCCCCTAGCTCATTACTTTAAGGTCAGGAATCTATTCCCGGTAAACTTTAACACATTGTCAAGGGAAAATTTGATGTTTATTGCGAAAAATTTCCCAAACCCATGAAAATAAAAATAAAAAAAAAATCAGAGAAATTCTAAATTCTCCTGGGTGCTTATAATCCCAGTCTTCAGAATTTATGAAATTGAGCAGACCATTTAGATGGTCATTTAATAGAGAAAACTTGGACAGAGAGAGAATGATTAAGGGAGGGAGAGAAGTTCCAGGAAGGATCTAAACTTTTACATGGATATCGCAGATCTGAGAATGGACTTTAAATAGCTCAGGAGATAGGATAAAACCTTTTCAAAGAGTTTTGACAAACCTTACCATAAACATTGATTAAACATTGACCAAAATTCAATCTTAGAAATGGTGAAGGCAAGGGATCAGTTGGAGATCTCAGACATTACTTGAAAAATACTGTAGGTGTTGCCGAAGTAAGAATTGCACTGGACAAAATCAAACAGGCCAGAAAACCTTTATTCGATACTATTTCAACAGGGGAGAGGGATTGAATTAAACTGCACTGAGGTGTAAAAAATATACAAACAAACAAACAAACCTTAAGTTTTTAATAGCTGGGGAGGGAAAACTGTAGGCCACTTGTGTTTGCTAATTGTCCCTACCCAAAGGAAAAGTTGACTTTCTTATATCTTAATGACAAGAGGTAGTTTTACAAATTAGAGCAAAGAGCCAACTGAAGTTAGGCTTCCACCCTCCTAAGGAGTTAGTCTCCCAAGGAGACTGGAAGATACAGGAACTTTCTCTTTCAGTGTTTACATTTCAAAGAGTTAGTTCTCAGGTTTTTAAGAAAGACATTCCCTGGGTCTTAAAACAGTCAAGAAACTTCAAAGGAGAGCTATATACATTTCAAAGAAGGCTGAGAAAGAATTTGCAATTACAAGTTTTCCAAAATATAGGCTCTAAGAAAAAGGTTGTAAGGGATCTACAGTCAGAAACAAACCTGTCTCAAGTTTAGTCAAGCTGAGGGGAACATTATAACCATCTTAGGCAATTTATTTCAGGAATAGACATAGTGCAGAAGATTCTACTCCACATTACTTATCTTTCTGTAGATTAATTAAACATGAAATTTGGTCTGTCAGAAACAGGAAAGTTGACAAATGTTCTCCTGGACCAAGAACAGTAGAACAAGAGAAAAAAAATGTTTTTTGTTTTTTTTTTAGGTAATAAGATGGATTTTATTTACAAACAATGCAAATACCATTTGGAATTGGGAGACATTTCCAATTTTTATTCATAAAATTATTAATCAAAATCGCAAAAGTAGACTTACAGAGAGCCACAGGTCAACAACAAAACAGGAGGGAAATGAAATGTTCCAGAGATATTTTCGAACAGTTCCAAAGAAACACACACTAGGCTAAAAATCTACAGTTAAACCATGCTTGCATGAAGATGATATTCATTCCTGCATTTTCTCAAAAAGTTCTTCCTTGTATTTGCCTTTCTCTTTTCCAACTTGTCGAGACTTGGCCTTGCGTTCAAGAAATTTTTTCCAGTCTTTGTCCAGTTTTAGCCTGGTAATAACCACCTTGATGGGTGAATGCCCACGTGGATGGTTGTGCCATTAGCCTTCTCACGCTGCACCCACTCAATGTAGATGACATATTTCTTTTTGTACACCTGGACTACCTTGCCGATTTGCTGACCTTTGTAGTATCCTCGAACCACCTGGACTTCATCGTCCTCCTAGCTACAAAATTTAGCTTAGTGCTCTGCAAATATTTTAAAAATATAGTAACAAAAAATAAGATTCAAATAAAGGTGAAGGCTCTTAGTCTACTAATAAAACAATGTGTTGGAGGTACTCCAGTGACAAAAATGAAAAAAATACTCCTTTTGATATAAATATTTCTAGACATTGTGAAAATATAGGTCCTTAAAAATTTTCACCTATTCTTGCTACCAGGATAAAGGAGAAAGATGCTTCTGAGTTATGATGGAGTGGCTCTGAGGAACTGTATCATCCAATTTGCATTGATTCCCTTAAACAGATAAGGAGAACAGGCTCAACTACAGAAAGAGCAGAGCTTTCAAACAGCAAAAACACTACTTTGTCAACAGTTACTGTTAGCATAATTTCCATATATATCCTTTGGAATTTTAAGTCTATTTGAGTGGTCTAGGATCTGTAATTCTCCAGGTATTAATACTTTCATTCGTCCAAATTATACCTGTGCCCCTTGTACCTCTCATAAAACATTTAATACTTTCTCTGTTCCATCTAGCTTAGAAGAGAAGCACCTCTTTTATGACTGCCAAATCAAATGCTCTTAAGACTGGCTGTTTCTTGAAATAACCGAGAACTTTTTATTACTCAATTACACATGGACCTTCCTTTCTCTTCATACTTAAGCCAACCCTAAACTTGACATTCTTAAGGGACCATGGCTTCCACTGATACAGGAAGAATACTGAGGACTCAGTTCATCAAAGAAAATATCAACTCACCTAAGCTTATACCCAAACTTGTCTGGTACTCTTCAAAGTCTGAGACAAAAATAGTGCTGAGATTAATTATGAAAAGAAGTAAACAAATAGGAGCTCATTGTTCCCTGTGTCAGCCCTTGTAATACTCCTGTGTTACATAATAAAAGCCAAGGGATGTGGATTTAGGCTCTTGAAAGATCTGAGGGATATAACAAAAATTGCAATCTTTCACAATTTGTGTATGGGTTTTGACAATAGTGTCAAATAAAAACCAATCTAGCAAAAAAAATAAACCTATCAAAACACCATTAAAATGCAGTAAATTTTATGAGAATGGACAGAGAGATCTTACATGGTTATTATTTTTAATTATTATGGGTTCACAATAGTTGTGTTATTTATAGGGCATTGTGATGTTTTGATACAGGTGGACAATGTGTAAGAATCCAATCAGAGTAACTGGGGTATCCATCACCTTGAACATTTATCATTTCTTTGTGTTAGGTTTATACCAATTCCACTCTTTTAGTTATTTTAAAGTATACACTAATGTATTTAATTTAAAAAATAATTGTTTGATTTCTTTATTAAGCATACTATAATGATCACTTAATCTCATTAATATGTTGAATCAAGATAAATAACAGATTTGAATGGTATTCTAAATGTTTCACATCTAGAACAATTAGAAAATACTTTATTATATCATGGTTATTAATTCGGACAATTTATCATGACAATGTTATACGCTGCTTTATTTATCTGATATTTTAGTTTTATTGGAGACCAAATTTTAAAAGAAATACTATACCTGCAATTTACTTTTGTGCCCCAGTTGCCTCATTTGTCTTAATCTCACCCTGCCTGAGGTAGATGAGAGCAAGAACATATCTGAACCTACCAACACAAGCTGAAGCTCATAGAGACAGCTGACATTGATTTCATTTCTGGTTGTTTCTGGCCTTGATTTTAAGGATGTCTTGTATAAGCTGGGACCTTTTATCACAAAGGTAAACATACTCAGAGCAGCAGTAACGGAAGCTGAAGAAAGATCCCCTGGAAGATGAAGTATTCGCAAGGCCAGCCACAGTGTTGTGCTAATAAGGTGAGCAAGTAGACAAGTGGCAATGTATATGTCACCAATGAAATGACTATTTTTCATTCCTGCCTTTCAGATATCACACAAGAATCTCTCTCATGATCCTTCCTAATAGGAAATAATCAGGACAGAGAATTCTGGGAAATTAGTTCAGCCCTGCCATGAGGACATACTACAAAGGCACCCAAGTAGGTTGTATTGTTATTTGGAATACTAAAATATCTGCATTGACAAAATGTGTTAGTTTTCCAGTTATTTTTAAAAATGAACATTCTATAAAAATGTAGATTTGGTACGGCTCAAGCAAGTAGGGATTATTCCCTGAAAGCAATGTGAAAACATTTAAAGAGAAAATAAATTTGTGTATAAATTCCAAAATTTAACAATTGTTACATTATTTCATGGAATAATCATGGTGAGGGAACATAAAATATTTAGAGATTTGAAGCCCTTCACTGATTACATTTCAACTATTTGAATTTACATGCAAGGATTATTTTGGCATTCTATGGTTTTTCTTCAAACATTATCAATATTTTTTGCAATTAATATTTTCAAGCTTTTAAAAAATTCTTACATCTGTGAAAAATACTTTGTCAATCCCAAAGATTAATTAACAAATAAAATGCCTGTACACAGTCATCTGTGTGACAATTAACCATTTAAGTTATCTTGTTGTCGTATTCTTATTACCTAGGTAGGACTCATTTTTTGGCAATGATCAATATATCTCAGCAATATAATAATAATAATGCTTAGATAAGTTAATTGGTAAAAGCATAAATATAAATCCATAAGTTTTTTATTTATTTATTTTCTGAGTTTATTTATCTCCCCATAATAGCTCACATTTAATTTGCATTATTTACTTTTATGTTTACATCTAAACCAGAATCTATATATTCCTGAAAAATTGAATCCTTTTTGCACTGACAATATCAAGTAAATTTAGACTCTGCTATTAACACCTGTTATTATGTAGGCAATCACTAAGCATAAAATGATTTCATAATGCCATTATGAGTTTCTATGGTGATAAGAAACTTGCATTGATAGACAAAAATAGTTGAATAAGCGATGGTATCTCTTGCATTATAAAATCTGTTATCATTATCTGTATATAACTCTTTCATCTCATATATTGTTCCTAAATCGTCTCAAAGTGCATAAAAACTTAAAATAGACTCTTTTATGAAACTCCATAGGATCTGTAGCTGGGTAATTTGCTCATCTCCAGTAGTGCTGAAATAGCCCAATGACACCTAAATGCACTCCCTGGCATACTTGTGAGACTACTCACACATGAATTATAAATGTCTCTGTTAAACTTTCCTGGAATTATGTGTCCCAGGGAGCTAATTTATAGGCTTGAAGGTTTTGATATAGGTGTCAATTAAGTTGAATTTTGAATTCCCATAATTGAAAAATGTTAATTGAAATGTATTCTCATTTTTCAGTATAGCTAATAAGTTCCAGTCTTTAGCATATTCATTCCACAATTTTCTCTATTTCATTTAGACATTTCACTGATGACCTTCCTATGAAGTTGAATGTGGTATTGTCCAGTAAAAGATTTTTCTCTTATAGTAGAACACCATAATGGCTGATATGTCTAATAATTTTACTGGAAAGAGTACAGCCATTATATTACTGGAGTGCCATATGCAATCCTATATTAATGTATATGAATTTCCTGGGGGACATTACAATGTACTGAGCCAATGTCTAAAATCACATATGCATATTTTCTGGTTATCTCGAGTGGACTGGTTATCTGGACTGGGGCACGTGGCTGAAACTCAAACCTGAATAGGACTTTTCTATCCTATCCCCAAGAAACTATATACATATTAAGTCAAGTCTAGCTGTTCTAAAAAACATTCCCACGTTTACTGGCTTAATAAGAAAATGTTTTATTTTCCAATCTTATCATAATTTAATTTGGAGTAGTGTCAAGACAGTCATTCAGGTTCCTAGTCTCCTTCCATTTTTAACAAAGACCTCAAATTTGACCTGACATTATTCAGCCAGAGTACATGGGAAAATATAATATAGAGGATCCCATAGGAATATTTGAGGAACAGACTTTGAAATGGATTATCCTCATTCATTCCATTCTTATGTCATTGTCCGTTCATTCACATGGCTCTTTCTGATTACAAGATGGTTAGAAAATATAATCTAGCAGTTGCATGGAAGAAAACGAAACGCATGAATATTTGAGGATTATCATTCTCTGCCATAATATCTTACCTCTTAACCTTCAATATTTAATAACCGACACTCTTCCAGTGTGCCTTCACTCTTAATGTACAATGTGCTTTTGCTTTCACTTAATATAGATGAGTTTAATTTGCTTTATCTGATTTTGATCACCATTTTGTTTGGTAGGTCAATTGATAATTACATTTTTATTTGATTGAGGTTATTGAGAAATTATTAGAGAGAAATATTACACTTTACATCCTAATCTGGAAAAAGTGGACTTTCAAAATTAATGACTATATTAATAGAAAAAGTCTTTAGACAAGCTATGCATATAAAGACTTGTGAGTATTATAAAGCCTCATCCTGCTAGGTAATTGTGTTGGAACAGCTACCCTTTGCTTTACTTTGTCTTTGAGTAATCACTCAGAATGCGCTGTGGTTATTGCCTATTAATCACATATTATATTGTGGACAAGAGTATATGCATAGAAAGTCTCTAGCCCAGTTAGAAGAGCGGAAAATGGCCAGAAAGCTAAATTAAAATCTGTGAAAATAGATGAGATATTTTTCAAAGACCTAATTGCGTCTTCACAATGTCATCATCAATAGTCCAGATTCGTGGACATGTGAAGTATAATTGCTGCTTTGCTTTCTATTTTCTGCTGGTTACTATCTAGTGAACTGAGTCTTTTACCCACTGCAAAAAAACACATATACTTTGTCTGTTAGTAACTTTCTTTCTGTTGTATCACTTATGCTTTGCAACAACGTTTTAACTTCAAGTCATAGTTATTAGGTTTCAGAAGTAACTTTAGATCGTTATTGTAAATAATATCGCAGAACAGCAACCAAAACAAGATACATAGCTGGACATTAACCTGACTTAAATAGTCAATCTACTAAATTATTATTATTTTTTTTCTATTTTCATTTTGCACAGCTTGGTTACTACATCCCATAGGAAAGTTAAAAAAAGAAAAGTACTGTAAACAAGAACAAGAGTATTCACCTGGACCAATAATAATATAGAATTTAAGGGCTAGAGGCGGTACCTCATGCCTATAATTCTAGCACTCTGGGAGGCTGAGGTGGGAGGATTGCTTAAGGTCAAGAGTTTGAGACCAGCCTGAACAACAAAATGAGAACTTGTCTCTACAAAAAAAATGAAAAAATTAGCCTGGTGCAGTGGCATGCTTATAGCCCCAGCTACTCAAGATGTTGAGGCATGAGGATCACTGGAGCCCAGGAGTCTCAGGTTGCAGTGAGCTATCATGATACCACTGCACTCTAGTCCAGGCAACAGAGCAAGATCCTATCTCAAATAATAATAAAAATAACAACATAGAACTTAAGCAAAAGTTATATCAATACTGTTTCTATAGATAGTTAAATTTTGTTTCATCTGAGCATTTAATGATATTTTCACTGTATTAGGAAGATATTAAAATTTTATGAGATATTACATTCTTCAGATAAACAATTGATCAATGTCTCTTGAGGACTTACATGGGAGGAAATTAAATGAATCTTATGAATCAATTAGTTCCATCCTTATAACAACCAGGTGATATTGGCACTACTAATATCTTCATTTTACAGAGAAGGAAAGTGAAACAAAAAAGGAGGCTGATTTTGGGTATGGGCCTTTACCAACTTAATTCTATTCCTTACTAGAAAGAACAAAATACAAATTTTAGCTATTATTAATTATGAATTGTTATCAAGAGATCTGTGTAACGTTGACTCCCCCAAAAAAATCACCAGAAAAATTATCGATGAAGAAAACCAAATTCTATTCCAATGAAGGTATGGAAAACGCCACTTTGACAGAATCTTGGTGAAACTTGGAAGGATGATGACAGGGGAAGATATTTACAAGATTTTTAAGGTCTGGATGAAAATGGTTTAAAGTAAGTTTTTCAATGTGAGAAACTGTTTGAACTGGAAACATTATTGACATAAAGGTTTAAGATAGTGGTAACTGACAGGAAATAGTCCTGATAAGTAAACTGTTGTCTCATAACCAAACTGCTTGCCCAAGTGAGCAAAATTTTTCCTGATAGGTGAGATATCTGACTAAATGAGCTATATATTTTATTATATATTAGCTTACAATTTTCCTGAATCAAACACAAACTCCATGCATTAGTTTGTAGGCTTAAATTCCTGCACAAGAATATCTGATGACAAAGACAATATAAGTTAAAATGATAGTAAAGGCAGGGTTCAGTTCTCAGTTGAGATAGCTTGACTATGTTAATGTAAGTGATTTCAATTCTCAACAGCCTTTTTGGAAAGAAAAAATTCTTATTAAATCATATGAACAAACCATGCTTATAAAGACTTGTGAGAAATCTTTGTTAAAAATGTGCCAACTACTCTCAGGTCCTTAAGATCAGAAAAGGAATAGATTACTGATTTTGTCTCAAATATAAAAATATCCCGTTTCATTGACTCTCATCACAGCTAAGCATCCCTGCTGGAATAAGTGTCCTATGTAGAAATAATTCCCACTATCAAACTGAGACTGTTCTGTTCAATACAGTGGCCACTGGCCTCATATAACTATTTAAATTTGAATTTGAATTAATTGAAATTTAGAAGCCAGCTCCTCAGTCATGTTAATCAAATTTCAAGTGTTGAAGAGCCACCTGTGGCTAGTGACTATCCTGCTAGACAATCCAGAATTATAGACGATTTGATTTCTGTCATCAAAGAAAGTTTCGTGGCACAGCTTCGCTCTAAGAAAATTATATTTTAAAAGTTGACTTAGAATATATTCACCTTTTATGAAGCATAAATGTCATTTCTGGGCCTTAGAACACTATACTTCTTTACAAATAGGATCAGTGCAGTAAAATTGCCAATAATTGGCATTTTGCATTAATTATTTTTTATGCGAATTGACAGTGTGTTATACATTTCAATTTTACATAAAATTCCCATTGGATTGTAATTGCTTTTTCATTTCATTATTTTTTGATAAGAAGCCATTATGAGCAATGGAAAATAAACACTTTTATCTTAAAGTTTCATTGAATGTTCATTAGATATTTATGGGTACACTAAAAAATAACACTGGGCCATTTCAGGAAAATATAAAAATACATAAATACAATACCATCAAGTTCTATAAAACTTTAATGTGCACTAAAATTAGACAACTATAATTTCATAATTTTGCTCTGTTCCGTGGTAGGAAAGCAAAATAAATTTATAAATAGACTAAAATTTACAAGTAATTGATTCTACTTGATTAGTTTCATTCAGAACACAGCAATTTAGATGGAACCATAAGGGATCGTTCAAATTACTTGGTCCTTTCCTATGGAATTGTCTACTTGGTGATAATTAACTTGAACATCTTTGGGTTCCTATGTAATGTATCTCAGCACAGATACTACTATCAGATGAAGGGAGTAAAGATGCTTTTTGGGCTGAGGCTGGCCAATATATTTTAAGTTTCATTTGTTTTTAAAGGAATACTTTGAAATAATAGTAAATAAACAAAGCTTATCTATTAAGCATCAATGGACCAAGTATAATAAACTAAGGAAGAAAGAAAGTACAATAAGATATGAAGAGTGTGTGTGTGTGCGTGTGTGTGTGTTTCTTTTCTTGGTTCGTAAGTGGGTCTTAAGGTTAATCTCATGTAATTGAGTTCTTAGATTTTGAAGAATATCTCCATAATCTCATTCTCTTAAAATTTAGTTCTGACATTTTCCTTGGATCTGTAATAACTCTAGAATTTTACTCTCACTGCAGTCTCTTAAGTTTATGGTCTTCTTAACAGAAACACCTGACTCCTACTCTCTCTCTAAGATGGTGAAAGCAGGGATACCTCCCCTGGCATCACACAGGGTACACCAAAATTGTAGGTGTTTCAAGATCATGCGTATGTATCTATCTTTGTCTTTTAAGTTAAATCCTCCAAGCTCCTATGAAAATTTATCAATATAGTAAATTGTTTTCATTTTTTATGAAGTGAAATTATTGGAATAATATCCACCTACTTTGCGTTTAAAATTAGTTTATAATTGTCCGCTATGAACTAGGTACTTTATTAGGCACTTTGATATATATCATGGTATTTAATAATCAGTAGCGTTCAATGAGAAAAATTGTGAAAATTTAGTTACAGGATTTTGAATCTCAGTAAGGTACAATTACTTTCTAAAGGGTTTACAGATAATACATGGTAGAACCAGAATTCAAATCCAAGTCTCAAGTCTCTTGATTCCAAACAATATTTTATGGTTAAACAGTTGTAACATTCAAGTCCAGAAAATTTAATATCTCATATGTTTTTAAATCAATCTGTTTATCAAAAACTATTGTTGCTTCCATATTTATGGATCTCCTTATCTATCAATCTAAACAACCTCCTTAACTTAAATAGTCTAGTTTGCTTAAAAATCCATTTTCTATAATTGATTTTGCTGTTTCAGAATTTCATGTAAATTCATTTACTTGTGTCTGGCTTCTTCCAGGCAACATGATGCTCTTGAGATTGTTTCTGTGTTGTTACACACATCATGATTGATTCTTTTTCATTGCTTAAAAAATTTCATTGCATAAATGTACCAAAATGTGGGTAAACATCCAATCTCCTGTCAATGAGTGATTGAGTTGTTTCTAATTTTGGCTACTATAAATCATTGATTGCCTAGGGCTGATGATGGGTAACTTTGATTGCAAAGGGGAAAGAGGGACCCTTCAGAGTGATGGATTTGGTTATACAAGTGTATACATTCAAGTATAATTTAATGTGTATAAATGATATCTCAATAAATTACATGAAAAATATCTATTCTTCCTGTGGTGATCAGAATGAGTGCTAATTGACACAAATATGACTTTTCCACTTCTTTCCTTTAGGAAAACATCAAGCTTCTTGGACTTTATTTATACAGGACCCTTCTCTCCTTTGATTACCACTTGATTAGCTACCTTGCTTACTTCTTAATTACTCTTCTTTTTAATTTTATTTTATAACAATACCTTCATGTTCAAATAATAAAAAATTACTTTTAGTATTTTAATAAAAATTAAATAAAATTATTACTTTGCTGTATATGCCACAATAATTTACATCTTTATACTTGACACATTTCCTGAAATGACTTCCTGAGCTATTCTACTTTGTGCAATTTTTGCTACACGGACACATAGGCACCATCACTTCACGATTGCTATAAACGTCACCATCTTTACTACCATCACCATCAACATAGTCAACATAACTGGCAATTTCCACTCTGCAAAGCTGAGTAATTATAATTCATACTACAGATTTGGCTCAAGTGTCATCTCTATAAGCAATGTGGTTAGAGACTCTTATTTATAATCCCTGCCTCACCATTCACAGAATGGTGAGGAACCACAGAAAAGACAGCAAATTGTTCTAACCCTTACAGTCCTCATTATAAATAAGAATATTACAAAATCATGATAATAATAGTAATAGTAATATAATCATATGAGGATTCACATTGAGGATTAAAAAATAAAAGAAATATAGGTAGTTCATCTAAATGTATGGCGTATGTCAAACATCTACCTATTGCTGGTATTATAATAAAAACAATGCAACTTGTTGGATGAGTTATCTCTTCCTTTCCCAGTATCTTCCTTAAAACTTATAACACAAGATTATCTTATACTTTTCTCACATCAATGTATTTTTCCTATACTTAAACATCTAAAATTGATGTATTTTTTTCACACCAAGTAACAGTCACAGTAGTTGATAAATAGTAACATCTAAGAATATTTTTTTAAAATTAAAATTCAAGAATATGTATTTTAAATAATGTACTTTCCTTACAGCTAAAATAATTTGAATGAGTTTTTACACAATCATATGGGTAAAAAGCCTATCTGTGTATGCCTAAACTCTCTTTTTCATTTTAATTTGACTTTATTTTATTATATTTTCATGTCATAAATACATTGATGGCTAACTTTCTCATTCAAATTTATTTCTTGAACATATATTTAGCATTTGCTTTTAAGAAAACCTAGTCCTATGTGAGAGAATTTCCTTTGAGGGCAACAAAATTCATGTTACTATAAATTTACCTTATTTAAATTTAGCTACCAATAAAAATATTCTTATGTATTCACAACATAGGGAATAAAACAGGTTATTCCTCTTTTCTAGAAGAAACTTAGAGTGAATATTCAGGGCAACTTGAATCTCTGCTACTGGGTTGCGGTCCTCAAGCTTCACCCAGAGAAACACCCTACTTATATTAACAACCACCACCACCACAACAACAAAAACAAAGAATCTAAGAATTTAATGGGTTGGAATTTAATTAAAGTATACTATATATATCACTATAAGGAGTTTCTATAAGACTGATAAAAAATAACCAAAAAGAGCAAATTACCTTGTCTTTCATAGCCTTATATGTTTCAAAGAAATATGGATCCAAAGCACTGATGTTAATAAATAGTTGTGATTATTTTCTATTATGTAATAAACTACACATATATGTGCATAATACTATGCATAATTAATAGAAATATTTATAAACTAAACTAACTAAAATGGATAATTTCAACATATAAACATCTAAATTTGTATATAATCTGCATGAAAGCAATTAAATGGACATAAAATTTTAATGCACCTTCTTATAGACATCTTTATACAGAATGAAGAGAAAGCAATTTAAAAGCCCCAAGCAAGAATGATTGTATGTATAATAGTTATTAAATAAATATTCATTAAATTGATGAATAAATATACCTTCTCTGGATGGTAATGGTGAACATGTAATACATGCAATTGGTCCATATCCTAGTAGATATCATGCAAAAGCATGTCTAGGATAGGGCCTCAGTCATATCTCTGTAAAATAATCACAATAATCTTCCTTATATTTTTATTGGATAACTAAGTAAATTTATTAAAATATAGGCTGGAACATAATAAATACTCCATGGTTATTAGGTACAGCCACAACCACTATTATCATCAATGCCACCACTGTTACTGCTAGGTTCTACTTCTCTCTGCATATTGGTTTTGTCCCCTACAATTGAGGATAATAATAGCAAGCTTAATTTATAGGATTACTGTAAGAATTCATTGAGTTAATACACATAAAGAAGTTGTAAGCATTTGACATTAAGTACAATAAAAATGTTGGGTTTTATTATTTACTTTTGTGTGTGTGTGTGTGTGTCTTCGGTAAATCTTATGCTCTTTCACATCCTTGGTTTCCCCACTTATAAAATACAAGACAAATTGCATTATTATAAGGAACATGATTACATTTCACATTACTTACTTTTGCATTGAGATGTCATTCAATGAAAAATTTTATTTATCAAGAATCCATAATATATAAGCAATAGACACAAATGTATTGATTAATATGTACTTGTAGTATTTCAAAAAAGAATGAATAAACCCAATCCAATAAGAGTATTACTTATATTAGAGTATATTAATGATGGAATACTAAATGCTATTTTTGACATTTAAAAATTTTTGTAGGTCTATATATACTGACTTAAAGAGATAGCCAAACTATATTACTAAGTTTTAAAATTTTTAGACACACACACACACACATATATATACACACATGTATATATAGATATATAGATACTACTCAAAAAAAGGAAAAGAAAAAATAAATGATTCTAGAGTATTATTAATTCTTATACTTGAGAATTTAATTTTGGATTATGTTATTTTCCTCTTTCTCACTCTCTGTCTCTCTCTCTCTCTATATGGATATATAAATATTTATGTATATCAAAGACAATTCCCGAATTCTCAAATTTTAGTTTATTTTGAGTAATAATATAATTATTGAATTTTAAAACTATAATAATTGTGACTTAGTTGAGTGCAAAGGAGTTGAGAAGCAAGCTATTTTTAGGAAACCTGTTTTTTTGGTGTTTGTTTAGTCATATTCATAGCTTCCATATTTATGATATTATTACATAATATCTTTATTTGGGGTACAATAAATATTTCTACTAGAAAAAATATTCTACAGAGTGAATTATCTTGAATTATTTTTAAGGAAGTAGGCAGCTCATCCATGTTAAATTCCAACTAACAGGCAATTATCTTTGGTAAAAAGTTTTTTGTTAGTAAAGTAGTGGTATGTTATATTCCTGTAGTTTGAACAAATTAAATACAGAATTATAATCAGGTGCATCTAAAGTAGGGAAATATGTTCCGTAGTATAACCTTTAATACTTATTTTCAAGATAACATTTATCAATGAAAGGAAATCTTCTGTGAATAAAAAGTCGCAATAGAAGTCAAAGCCATTATCCCTGAGAGATTGTGAGGTTAGACATAGTACCTTTATAAGGTTTAATGGTTTCAGCTAATGAGACAATTTTCTGGTAGTGATAAGCTTTGCAGACATCCAAGCAAACTCTTTATATAGTTCCTTGTATCTGAATATGACTACGTTCCTAATAATTGCAATCATTTAAATAATATATTGATATTTTTCTTAAGTTTCAAAAATGAAAGAGCACTGCAATAAATTTGAGTTACCTAAAATTTTAAACAAATATAATTATCATATATTGACTCTCCAAAACTCCTCCGGAAAATAAAGAATAAAAACATTAATGTAGCAAACAAAGTTGAATTTATTAGAGTTAGTACACTGAGGGAGAATACATACCACCTTGACAAAGCTTTAATAGTTTCTCAGGAGAGGCAATTTTGAGGAAAATATTTATAAAGTTTTGATTAAAATAAATTTATTAATAATCATTCCCATGGTGGCCATTGTACTTTTGAAATCTCTTTCTAGGATATATAGACAATGTGCTTGGTGTGTACAATATGAAACCATATTTCTTACTGATGCTATTAATGATTGGCTCAGAGAATTCTCCATCAGCACACTGTATCCTTTATCAATAGTTGAGGAGAGAAAAACACAAGAAAATTGATTTAAAATTTTCAGCATTCTCCTTGTTCCACTCTGAATATATCTGAATTTGGAACATATCAATAAAGGTTGAAATCTTTCATTTTTAATGACAGTCTCATCTGTATTCAAAATATACATGCAAAGGAAAAGATAAGACTTTTCATGTGTTTGTAGGGTTTTGATTAATGGAAGATTCATCACATTAATATATAATTTTCCAAAAGTTAAAATCATGTATTTTTTTAAAAAAATAAAAAATAGAATGAGCACATATTAAAAATTATTTGACCCTTTCATTGGAGAACTGGTACGATGGTGAAGTTGGTCCAAAGGAAAAGTTAAGGAATGTTGACTTTAATCATCAGTCAAAGGAAAGCTGGAATGAATTTGCTTATAAATACAAAACTGGTGAATGTATTATCTTTAATAAACTGCAACATTTCTGGCCATATTTTCTACTAGCTAATCTGAAAAATAGCAGGTAATTTCCTCAGTGTATGAAATATACTCTAACAGCATAAAACAAATTCAAAGATACATTTTCACAGGAAGCAAAGATTATCTTTGCCTGCATCTGTTTGTGCTCCAGTACAATGTTTCAAGTTCATCAAGTAATCCTCCCACTGGCTGTCCAAATTTTGGATAATTGCTCTTTGCCATCAGCATCAATATTTTCAAAGTTTTTTAAAGTTTCAAAATAATTTTAGGCTTATAAAAGTTGCAAAATAGTAAAGGTACTTTAGTTGTATTCCTCAACTTTTTTCATCTAATATTAATATTTTACTTTGATTTGTAAACATTGTTGTCTACTGAAGTAACCAAGGTCCTTATAGAAGTGGTTGATTCTAGGACTGGGGTGGACATAATGTAAGATGTGCCTGGGGCATTTCTTGGTTCCAGAAAGTAAGAAAATCATTAGAAAGAAGAAAAAGAAAAAAAGCATATTGAAAGAACCCAGGAGCCACCGTGAAGGATTTCCTTATGACTGAAGCTGAAACAATTTAAGCAACAAAATATCAGTATTTTTTATGGCATGGAAGATACTCATAAACAAAGGGAAAATGCTATGGTAAGAATTGGATAGGAGAAATGTCATGTAAAATAAAAAGGGAAGAATGTCAAGCAAACTTTTTTTTTTGTTGTTCTTATAATGTGAAGTATTATAGTTCGAGTAGTTGGCTACAGTACCTGGCTCTCTCATGGATATGAGTATCCATGTTTACACATACTTTGGAAAGTCTTTATGCAAATATAGGGCTGTACTTTTCCCAGTTTGAAGACCACTAGTATAAAATATGGGGTCCCATTGCACATTTACTATAATAAATTACAAAAAGAAGAGAAACAATCAATAAACTCCAAATTTAGTCATTAAACACATTTTTACTGAATATCTCCTACATCCAGATACTCTCAGAAATTCTTTCCTTTAAATAACTTTCATTATAGCAAAAACATTTATTTAACACTTAAACATAGACAAAGCACATTTCCCAATACTGTATATGTATTAACTCATTTAATTCTGACAACAACTTTGTGAGATAGCTTATTACATCATTACTTTTATTTGACCAATTAGTGAACCAAAATTAAACAAAGGAAAAGAAAGGGAAAAAGAAAAAACATTTCAGTCAAGAAATTTCCATTTGAGCATTTAAATTAAATCTGGGATTCTTATTTGCAGATGTAGTCTTGAATATATGTGTTGACTTTATAAATAGAAAAGAGACTTTTAAATTTATAAAATAGATAATCAAAGAGTTAATTTTTAGAGACTTTTAAATATAGCACTATAAATAACATTATTTGATTCCATAAAAGAACATAAATAAAAATCAGCTGTAGTGATTATTAAATTTCCATGGAAACTAGAAACATATTTATAGAAAACTTGATACTTTATAAATATCAAATTGTACCATTATCTGCAGATGTGCCAGTTCTGTCAAACTTTGCCAAACTTATATAACTGTTTCTAAAACAAATGACTTTATGATGAAAATGGCACAAAGTAAGAAACTACAATGTCTCTTTCTACCTCCAATTATTTATTTGCACGTAATAGAGCAGAAAAAAATTAAGTGTTCATTTAAGATTTAAAAATAGATTGCATGATATAGTATAATATAATCATACTTTCCAACTAAACTCCAATTATAATATTACATTTTGATAATGCTACCTTTTATAATTTTTAAGTATTATCACAAAAGCAAGCTTAGTGAAAGATACAGTTTGTAATAAGTATTAGTTAGTGAATCATAATTTTAATTATTTTTGATAATGTGAAAGATGGAAAGATCTTATATATTAAGTCCCCAAATTGATTATTTTTAGTCTTTCAGTAATCAAACCTAGGAAAGTAGAGAGGTTTTTCTTTCATACTCGCTTACTGCTTCTTAGTTCGCCCATTCTTCAGATATATACTTTGTTATTCAGTGCTGTAAGGAAGGTTAAAAAAAACTACTTCATTCAATAAATAGTTCAACAGTTCAACAAGGATGATTACTTTTTAAAGTAATCCGTTTTAAACCAAATACTGGCATAAAGTATGTGAGTGGCACAGATTCAATATTAATCGTATTTTGTTCCTTGCAATACCAATCATATTACATAATTCATAAATGCCCCTTTTACTTAGACACAACTTGGAAATGACAATGAGGAAATAACTGCTTAGTGTATATAAGACTACCTAGTACTCATTTCTCTCTGTTTTATATAATTAACATTACATTAAAATATAATTCAATATTTATTATATAATTACTAACACATATAATGTCATTAATTGCATTAATACTGTTTCCACTGAAATGGTAGACAAATTAACTTTTTCTATTTTTATACTTCAAGATTATGTGCTCAGATGAATCTCCTTTAAATCATTTAGCAAATATGCGACCATTCTGTTTAATATATAACAATTTTACCAAACATATCTCAATGCAACCTTATTCATTGAGTTATTCTTAAAACTACCTATGTCCTTTTCATCTGCGTAGGCATGTTTATATCAGTTCCAACCTTTGTTGATAGCAATTTGGCAGCAAAAGTCCAGGCTATCAGCCTTTCTGAACTGATGAAAGTGGTTTCCTTAGCAACTGTAGCACTGTAGAATCTCTTAGAACACCTGCTCTTCCCACTCATAATTCCTGTAGCTGAGATGTATGCACTTGAAAACTGCCTTTTTATTATGATTTTTGCTTCTATATATTCAGGTAGGTTAGGACCAGGGATATTGCTGGGTTTGACTACCTTGCTTAGTTCAAAAGACTAAAGGGTCTCATGCTTTCGACTTATTATCATGGCTAGCAATTAGCATTTTATCTTCCCCACCCCCGAAGTATTCCTCATATATTTCTCAAAGTCCTCAGCAGCCAGTGATAATAGTAAGGTTTGGAAATCCAGCTAAAGCAGTGGACATTCTGTAAGTGCAAACGACAAAACGTGGCTCCGTTGTCACCCTCGGGCTTCTTATTCAGCCAACATTCATAATTCATTGGGCCCGGTAATATAAAAGGGCAATGTGCCTGACTGCTTGAGAAAATTACTGTCATATTTTAGCTTATAAATTTTTAAAATTATTCATTTTCTTGATTATGTAAGGTCATTCTTCTCTTTTTCTTGAAAATTTAACTGAACTTACTCAGATACTATCTGTATTAGAGCTCATAAAAGCAATTAAAAAAAGATCACTCAGTTATTTTCTATTTCTTAGAACAAGTTAAGAAACTTAAGGAGTATTTTAATGTCCATTTTAACAATTTCATGAATAGCTTCCTCTAATATAAGGGTTCCCATTTTTATGGTATCTCTTAAGAGATTAATTATTTAAGTACAAAGTATTTGTCTCTATAAGCATAAAATACTCCCTATGTAGTGGCACATGTCAAGAAAAGCTCATGCATATAAGGGATTAAAGTTACTTTTCCCAATGTTTATCAACCATCCAATCATATCTCAAAGTTTTCTTCATACACTAATATATGCTGCTATTTAATTTTCCTTATTTGTTGGTCACAATTTGATTTTCCAAATAAGATATTGTCACATCTTCAAAAACAACTAACCTCTACTAATTAAGTAAATATTATGGGGCAATTGTTTTACATGTCTACCCAATGTGAAATACAGCTCCATTTAGACAAAATAAGTATTTTACTATTAATAGATAAAATATCTAGTTGTGTAAAAATGATTTCCCATTGTCCATTCATTCTCTTTCCTTCAACTATGCCTACTTAAAATTAATTTTAAAACGTCATATTTTTATAGCAGGCATTTCATTATTTGGCTATTAAAATATACCTATTAACAACCTACTTATGACAGACTAACAGGTTATATAATTTAAAGATGAGTAATTATATTTCCTTTTTTCCCTTATGCACTACCAATCAATATTTCTCTTCCTTCTGGAAGTTACACATTTACCAGCATGTACTATAAGCCTAAGAAAATAAATATTTAAATATTTATGATATTGTTTAAAAGCTCTATCCCTTCCAGACATCATTCCTATTACATTTTGAAATAGACACAGAGGATTTGGGGAAGAAATAACACGATAAAGCTTTAGATTCTATTCCATAGTATTTTCTCCTGCTCAACAAGTGCTCCCATGATTCAATTCCCCTGGGGCCCTGTTCTCTTCTCAAATATCACCACGTCATTCTTCCTTTTCCTGTTTTTTGCTCCTCATCTGCCACGTTCTTCTCCCTCTTTCTAGATGACTTTGCTGTACTAATGCTAAGAGCAGATACTCTGTCTTGTCCAACAACCTGTCCCCAGAGAGTAACACAGTGCTTGGTCTTTTAAAATTATTTTAGAAAAAAGTTTTTTCAGTCCTTTTATACTTAGTATTTTGACATTTTTAAAATGGGCTCAATTTTATTTTTTGAAAGATCAGATAGATCCCAAATTTATATTTTTATCTTTTACATACCCATACATTCATCCAGTTATTGGATATCTTACTTTTATTGTCTGTAATCATTTAAAACTACACATACACATAACCAAACACTTTAGAGTGAACATCACAAAAAGATTGTATCTCTTAGGCTAATTTTACTTACTGGAACAAATAAATCCCCAAATTTTCATAACTTAACATAATAGATGTTTGTTCATACTCAAATAGTGCAGCCTGGCATTACACATACGTAGCAGTGGTCCCCAATCATTTTGGCACCAGAGATCAGTTTTATGGAAGACAATTTTTCCTTGGATGTGGGGGAGGGGAATGGTTTTGGGATGATTCAATTGTATTACATTTATTACATTTGTAGCTGCTCCCCAGCACTAGCATCACCACCTCAGGTCCACCTCGGATCATCAGTCATCAGATTCTCATAAGGAGTGTGCAACCTAGAGAGCTGGCCTGCACAGTTTACAGTAGGATTCCTGCTCCTATGAGAATCTAGTGTGGCCGCTGATCTGACAGGTGATGAGATGGAGAGCAGCTGTAAACACAGATGAACTTTCACTAGTTCTCCTGCTACCTGCTGTGCAGCCCCGTTCCTAATAGTATGTAAACTTGCAGACTAACTTTTTTCACATAGCGATATACCTTTATGGTCCATTGATGTTTTTTATGTGACTTCATATAAAACGGAGTAACTTGCACACATCTTCCCATATACTTTAAATCATCTGTAGGTTATTTATTAATATAATACCCAATACAATGTAAATGCGCAAATAGTTTTTATACTGTAGTGTTTAGGGAATAATGACAAGGATAAAAAGCCTATACATGGTCAGTACAAATGCAACCCTCATAAACCTACCTACATTTTCAGTCTAGCCGAGGATGTGGAACCCATGAATGAAGAAAGCCAACTGTAGTTACTTTTCTTCTCAGCTGGCCAGAATATTCGAGTTTTATTATGAAGACTTGGTAGGATTACTGAAGGTAAACTCATGGAAGTTTGGGGAGGGGTTAAGACTGTGGGCCCTAGATTTTCTCATTCTCACAATAATGTTCACTCTACAACCAGCAATTCATCAAACTTACTGTTCAAATGTGATTCCAGCATCTTCTGCTCCTGGCAAGTTTATTCTGGTTGTGATTTTCAGCATTCACCTGTCTCTCTATATTTTGTGGTTGTAGTGTGTCGCGTGACCTCAGTTCTCTGATGTATCTAAGAAAAGTGATAGATTTTGGTTTGTTCAAATTCTTCCTTCTTGCAAATCCAGGAATGACAGCTCTCAAGTGCTTTATATGTCAAAGCTGAAACTGAAAGTCTGGAATAGTGATTTTGAACATTCTTGTTCTCAAGAAGCACGTCACTTAAGTCTACATAGCATTGGTAAGAACTAGTAACATGTTCACAACTAGCTGTAAGAAAATCAGGGAATATAATCCCTGGCTGAATAACTATATCCTAGTGACAGCCCTGTGAGAAGCAGCTTGGGTTTGGGTGGACAGTTAGGTCTTTAATCGATAAAGCCTATGAAGGAAAAAGTAAAATCAACATTTCAAAAGCACTTTCTAAATTCCAAATCTTATGCTAGATATTTTATATGTGTGATCTCATTTATAATTTACACTTCTTAATTAACTGCAAGAGATTATTGGAACATATAGGAAAT